>JBCNJP010005314.1:0-12570 GCA_039602395.1 Deinandra increscens subsp. villosa
GTCGTTCTTCACCAATTACCACTTTCTTTATATTGGTTTCACGGCTCTTAAAGAGTCGTTCTTCACCAATTTCCACTTTCTTTATATTGGTTTCACGGCTCCTAAAGAGTCGTTCTTCACCAATTACCACTTTCTTTATATTGGTTTCACGGCTCCTAAAGAGTCGTTCTTCACCAATTACCACTTTCTTTATATTGGTTTCACGGCTCCTAAAGAGTCGTTCTTCACCAATTACCACTTTCTTTACGCACATTTCAATTTCAAATTATGACCTCATGGGTCCAACCGCTTAATTTGACTCGATTTAGACACATGTGTATGCATTACCATTTATAAAAGTGTAATCCAGGTTGGGTAGTCCCACCTGGTTGTACCTTAGCACTTGCCCATTATGCATTCGAATCCTAGCTCAATGCATTTTGGAGTCGTATATATCATCATCCATCCACTTGCTCGGGGGCAATTTTTCCTACAAAACCAATGTGTCAAGATTGACCACTTTTATAGTTTTCCTTACCTCAAGTAAGGTTACTCCACATGAACATCAATATTTACATGTTTCAAGATACTATATTGCTACATTAAGTGTCACAATGTTATCTTGTTACGTTCACAATTCTATTCAAGATGTTACATTGCACTTTTAACTCGTTACAATGCTATCTTTTTGCCAAATAGTTTCACAGATTTATACGAGGTCTTCTGCCTTAGCTTTAACCCGTTTCTATATGTCCGTAGTATTTACACATTTCCGGTTCTAGTGCTTAACACCCTTCCGTTCTATTCACCTTTTTAGGTATTACATCAAAGATTTCACAATTTCATAGTTGCATAAGTTTAACCATTCGTTATACACTATTTACATGCACGCCGTAATAAGCAACAAATTTTACTCACCCGGATTCCCGATCAAGCTTGAACCGAACACTTTTTTTTTCGTACCTCGAGCACGGGGTTTGAGTTCAAGCACTGTACTAATACTTGAATCCCTCAAACCACGGCTCTGATACCAACTTGTAACACCCATATCAGAGTTTAACATTTTATGACGTTTACTAACGTCCAAATTTTGGTCCCAGAAAATTTTTCGTTTTATTATAGCAAAATGCATACTACTTTATTTCATTGCTTCAAAACAATCCTTAGAGGAAATGTTTGGTTCATAAGAGATGAACTACTATTTTTAAAAATTTGGGCATGACCCGTTCGTAAGTATTAAAATCCTTACGAACATCACCTATTGTAAACAATTCCAAAAAGACAATCAATTTAATTTAACAAAGTAAAACAATTGACTCGTAGTCGAAAGACTACGGTCCGTGGAGTTTAACTCCTAAACATTCATAGGCCCTCCCGACTAGAGAAGTGGTCATACGATGCATTGCCTTAAGGTAATGCTTGCAAGTCGTCATCTTGACAGTGTTCGGTTCTTCGGCAAGCTCGATGGTGATCCGGGCTCCAACTTTATCTAACCTGCAATTTACACCAACTATATTAGTGTTTATTGCCATAATGTGCGTAAAATAAATTAATCAAGAAAGAAAATCATTAGTTACACAAATTGGGTTCTAGGCGTATCGCCTAGAATGAACCTTTCTCCAAGAGATTAGCTTGGAGGAATAGGCGTATCGCCTACTTTGAGCTTTGCTCCAAGCGATACGCTTGGAGCCAAATTTCCAGGGTTGATGCCCTGTTCGGCCATAATTTTTACTTAGCCACATTTTGGCTATTTACTCCAATTTTCCCAATTTGTCCATCATTACACTTGGGTCTTTTCATCCCTTACCAAAGACCCTAAAAAAAACACATCACAACATGTTGTTACACAATTTTTAACCACCTCATTTTGGGTTTAGTTGACAACTAAGTCCAGTTATCATAATTGGCCAAATCCCAGCCCGTTTGACCCGTTAAGCCTCACTATCAAGTAGTGAGGCCTATTTATTTTTTCATTACCAATAAACGATAATTGTTTTGAATCACCATGTCATCCTACATTGTAGCAATTTCACAATTGTGGCTCCATAGAGCTATTTAACCTATTTGACCAGTTTAGGCCCCAAAACACTAATGGACCTAAACTATATGGCTTATGGTTACAATTCAATTTCCAACCCGCCTCTCCCATTCTAGAGGTTATTCACATTACATTCCAAATGAGTTTCCCTAAATTCTTTGATTCATTTGTTATTCGATTACCTCTATATCATAGGCTTCTTGACCCATTCGGATCATTCATCACGCGATTAACATTTTAACACATTATCATGATCCCTACGGACCATTTATTTTACTATTTTCGGTTTAACACCGTCATGGTTTTCTAATAACCATTTATCCATTCTTGGCTTCATGGTTCCCAGAACCATTCATCGCCCTGGTTAACATTGTAACCCATAATCATGATCCCTATGGACCATTTATTTTACTATTTTCGGTTCATTACCGTCATGGTTTTCTAATAACCATTTATCAATTGCTGGCTTCATGGTTCCAAGAACCATTCATCACCCTTTCTAATTGACCCCTAAGGGTTCACCATTAGCTACACGATTATGGTTCTATTGAACCCATTTACATTATCATAACAAATCAACACATATTTATGGTTCCTACGAACCATTTAGCTATTAATGACCATTTTGACCCATTTACATCATAACACCGTATTAACACATGATCATGGCTTCTATAAACCATTTAGCAATCATGTATGTTTACCTACAAGGTTCACCATTACACATCTATGATGTCATAACATAACCCCGTTTTCATTCATTATCAATTTCTTAGAGCTCGACTCTAAGTGTTAGACTGCATAGATACATTCAACTTCTTGACTTGTCGCAATGATCAAGTCCATCACTTTATAAGCAATATACATTTCACACCATTATAGCATAGACGAGTCAATAATAAGGTATGTAACATAGCATAGATGTTACCTCGTAAGCTTGAACTTATGTTCTTTGGGTAGCTCAACCTTCACTTTGTTTACCTCAAATCATCTTAGCATTCATACTTCCATCATGCCTCTTTATCCATTTGACCCATTCGCATCCAAGCCTGCAACCTAGCTTGTTAAGGATCATTATTAAATGTAGGATTAGTCCATATAATGACTAACTTAGCCATATATCACTAACCACGTTTCAACACAATTTGCCCGATGCATAACTCATGCTAAATTCATGGTTTTACTTTGACTTTCTAAAAGTCCAGCAATGCTTAATATATAGGTGCATAATATTTGTATAAGTCATTTCCAAGTACCTTAGATACTTTTAATACACCCAAATTTATGCACATAATCAACTATAATCGACCATTCATGTTTTAATCATCCGCGTCGACATATCCAATTTTAATGGGTTAGAAAAACATCTTATTATTGTGCAGCAATTTGTTACGTTGCTGCTGAAACCGACTCTTTTGACCACTGAACAATTTTTATCAGCCTTTCATGTTCAAATATGAATTTTAGTGGACTCAAAGAGCTTTCTAAGCATATAGAGCACACTTTCACCGGATTTTTCTATGATTTTATATGAATTTTCTACTAACAGGACATAAGCTAAAAATGCTCCCAAACAGCATGTTAAAAACTAAGAATAGTCATTTTAACATCATGTTTTGACCCATTTAACATTCAAATCAGTTTTGTATACTTAAAGCGAGTTGTAGTATACTTAAATACCTTTCTAACCATATACAATACACCTCTATTGGATGATTACATGATTTTATACAACATTCAAAAGTTAATGACCCATTTTACCATTCATAGCTTTTAGATGCATTTATGTAACATATTATGCATCCATGTTAATCACAACATAGATCAAATTCATACTTCATGCTTCCTAGTAGTGATTAAACTACATTTGCTATGAATTCTAGTCATAAATTTCATTTAGACATTTCATCAAACACTTGGTGTGCACCAATGTTCATATGCCTATTTTCCAACCTAAACAAGTATGTAGTTATCCAATTCTTGCCAAATCATGAACATTGAACAATTTCACAAGTTAATCTCCTACATTAGGAAATTAACAAATCAACTCATACACAATTTCAGCCATTAACATAATAAGGTTCAAAAACCCCAACTTTATATACTAAATTCGTAACTAGGGTTTCAAGTACCCAAAACTTGATGTTTAAGCCACAAAATTAGGCATACAAGTATTTCTAGCATGGTTCTAACATCATATAATCAAATAGGGCATAAAATCATGGCGTTAATCCATCAATTTGATCCCTAATTTCGAACAAAGGTAGGTAAACACCATAAGAACACTTACTTGATGGTCTCCATAGGTTTAGGACTAAAAATAGCTCCTAATTTCTTTCATCAACATCAAAAATTCGCAGCCTAAGGCTCCATATTGCATGTCTCGATTTTTCTTTGGCTTGAAGAGGGAGAAGGAGGCTGGGATGCTACCTACGCATTCTCCAGATCGTTCCTTTCTCTTTTTTTTTTTATTAATTAAACAATCTCCTTATTACAAGCTAGCCCCTCTAGTTTATTTGTTTAGGTTATTTAAACCTAAACCTCATATTTACATAATAACTCCTTAAACTTCCACACAACAATTTATTTGCACATAAAGTTAGATATATCCTAACTCTATTTCGCATTTAGCCTGAATTTTAACGGGTTTCTCTTAATAAAAATCGGGTTGTTACAATCGGGCTTGTCCCCAGTTTTGGCTTAGTCCCACGTTTATCGGGCTTGTCCCCAGTTTTGGCTTAGTCCCAAGAATCCCGGGTTTATCCCCAGCTTATTTTTAAACTTAACTTACTCTCGGAAGCATTAGCTTCGGCCGGAGGCCAAAAAGATTCTTAAGATTGTTTCAGGTTCTGGAGGAAATTGAGACAAGTGCCGAGAAAAGTGTATTCGGGATTCCCGTAGGAATCCCAAATGAGGTGAAAGAAGAGATAATTGTTTGAATCGAGAAGTCGATTGAGGTTTTGAGCTTCCCAAGTTTCGTCCTGAAAACCTCAGGATCCCTCCACTTGAGAAGTTCGAGGGTCAAAAGATTATATTTGGTCAGGATTCCTGTTAGAATCCTGAGGAAAGGTCTTCCCAAGATCACAAGTTCCAACATGAATGAGATTCTCGTCAGAATCTTGAAGCCAACGGTCTAAAACCCTATAAGGTAACCTGTCAGGATTCCTGTGAGGTTTCCTGATAGGATTCTCGATTATATAAAGATTATTGCCTAAGGAAGATTCTAAAGGTCAGAATATTATGTTTGTTTGATTCAATTGACCTTAACCCTATGAAGATTTTAAACTTCACTGCAAAATTGATGATTGATGTAGATGAATTTTTGTTACCATCTATGTTTCGAATTTCTAGAAATATACAAAGTAAATACAAAACACATTTCAAATGATCAAAATACGGTAATATCATTAACATAATAAAACGGGATTTGAGCTCCCCAAGGTTCGTCCTGAAAACCTCAGGATCCCTCCCCTTGGGAAGCTCATAGGTCAAAAGCTTATTGGAAACCCTGGCTTCATCTTGCAAACTGCAAGATCCCTCCACCAGGATCCCCAACCATTGTTGTTACTTGTTCTAGTATTTTTTCAGCAAAGATAAGGAAAAAGAAATTGTTTGAAGACATACACATCACCATAACAAACTACAGACTAAAAAAGAGGGCTCAGACCGTTGCATTATCTTCATCGCCCATCGCCTTCTCGGGAACCTCCAGCTTCCCGCCAGCATCTTCTTCGTCTGCCTCTTCCACAGACTTCCCCTTTTCACCCGCATTAGCACCAGCAGCTTCAACCACAGGAGGCTCATCTTCACTGGCCGGCTTCCTAGCCTTCTCCAGCTTCTCCAAGGATAGCTTCCAGGTATCCACCGACCATTTCGAGCAAGTGAACCCCTCAGCATGAGCTTCTGCTGCCATTTTCAGCATTGCCTGGAGCACGCTGCGAGCAGCCGACTGCTTCGAGATAGCATCCTCCTTCTGCGCAGCCACCTGGAATCTCAGCTCCTGCTCCCTCATCTTGTGCTCATAATCGCGGGTTTTACCCTCAGCTATCTCACCTTGGATGCGGATGGTGTCCCTTGCCTCATCAAGCTTCTTTTGGACCACCGCCAGCTTAGTCTCATCCTCAATGCATGCAGCGCTAAGCTGCTCGATGCCCTGTGAAAGAGAGACAGTGAAATCAATTAGGAATCTCAGCCGTTTGCCGGATGCCGCTAAGGTATGAGAATCCTATGTTTACACTTACCAGTTTTGTCGTTGTATGCAGGCTCAGAAGCTTGTTGCCAGTCTCCGCGGGGCTCAGTCCATCAAATCTCTCCAGGAACACGCTACCCTCCGAGCCCTTCCTCTTCTTGCTGGAGGAAGCTGTTTTGGCCCTAGTAGCGGGAGGCTGGATGCTGGTCAGGGGCTCGGGCCTTTCCTCCTTCACATCCAGGTAGGAAGTCAGATCGTCCAGGGAGAATCCAGTTGTAGGCTTGGAAGCTGCTGGCATGAAATAAGGAAAGCAGTCAGAATTAGGAAGCTTAATTCAAAACATATACTCGAGAAGTTCAAATACATACCAGACATGACAGCTTCTGAGTGATCGATTGAGAAGCTTTGTTCGCTGTTGGCACTCTCGATGGCGAAGGTTCTATCAGCAGGTGGGATTTCCAGGAAAGAGGCGGTCCTCTCTACAGTTTCCTCGGTCACTTCGACAAGATCAGAAAATTTGGGAGCTGCAAGAAACATTAAAAGCTCATTAGAGAAATTCAAAGAAACTCAAATACAATGTGTGAATCAGTTTCCTACCCTTCAAAACCCACTTCGTCGGTAATAAATCACCCCCAACGATGGATTCACGTTTGACAAAAAAGAATTTTCTTTTCCAATCGTGATCATTGTGTGACGCACGAGGAATCAATTGGGAATAGGAAGAGCGGGCTTGAAGAACGAAGCGACTGAATCCGTGGGTTATCAAGTTGTAGACAACACAAACTTCAGGAATCCCCATCTCAAGCTTCCGGGAATTGTTCAAGTTGTCAAGAGAGAAAAGAATCCTCCATACCATCGGCATTGTTTGGGAGTAGGAGAGGCCGGTGATTTTGAAAAACTCGTTTACGATGGCCGGAAAGGGATAGGACATTCCGAGAAGAAAAGGGTAGTAGAGAAAGCAAACCCAAGTTTTGGACATGCAATCGGCCTTCAACCGGGAATCGAAACTCTGAATGACAGCCGACTGCGGAAAAAGGCCGGACTCCTTCAACTGACGGATATCGCCATCAGAGAAATTGCAGGTTTCTTCCTCATTATAAGGAAGAATTCCCTGGTCGACGAAATCCTCGATGTTCAATGAGGAGGAAGGAGCGGCGGAACGAGTGTTCTTCTTCGCCATTGCCGGAATTAAGTAAAGCAAAAGGAAATCGGAGAAGAAAAGAAGAAACTGACCTGGAATGTCGAAGAAGCTCGAATGGGTATTTGGAAGAAGATGGCGAAGTTATGATCTCAGGATCTTGTATTTAAAGAAAAGTAATGATGGCTATCCCATCAGTCGGACGCCGTAAAAAACGTCACGTCTCAACCAACTTTACCGTTTACACGCCGTGAAATTCTGGGTTTAAACGAATCTCGCCAGCTGTAAATCTTATCCACAGGCAGCCGAGATTCAGGGGCAATTGTTAGGGGTCGATTTCAGGATGCTCACAGAAAAGCTACATAAGATCAGGAATCTCACTACAGTTCGGGAATCCCGTCCAGTCAGGTATCCTGAATATTTATTATCGACTAACCCTTATTTTTGCCATGTGTTTTATTTGTTTTCAGGAACGTTAAAGAGTTTAACTATCTCCTGAAGACTCGGTCTAAACTAGCTTGCATGTGGTAAAGTGGGTCGAACCTCCTTCAACGGTCAAGAGAGATGGGGAGAAAAGATCCGAGAATCCCGGATAGTTAGTTAGTAGTTAATTTGTTATATAAATCGAGGACTCGATCAGTAGGAACACACACAACTCCTCCACACATTAGCTCTGATAGCATACAATCTCTGTAACACTTAGCCTGATCGATCAAACCTCCAAAACACTTGTAATTTTCAGTTTCCTATCAATAAAATTGTGTGGTAGCGGGCTTTTCAGGCCGGCTCCTGAGGTTTTTTTGCTAGGATTCCTAGAGGCAACTCAAAGAATCCTGGATTTTTCCCTCGTTACATCCTTGTGTTCAACTTTACATTTCGAGCATATTGACAAGCACACTACCTCACATTCTAAGTTTGGAATACGAGATTCCTTTGTGAATTTTTGACCAAAACAGTAAACACTCGAAACCACCCAGAAAATGATCGTAAACACCCAAGAACAGCAGCAGGTTAATCGTAAACCCACTGAGCAGCTTCAAACCCTTCAAAAATCGAACCTTTTCCAGAAAAAGCTTAAATCCAATACCGTGAGAACCTCGAATCAGTGATTCTTGGCTTTGATACCAATTGTTGGTCCGTAAACAACAATCGTTCACGATATCTAACTAATCTAAGCATGCGGAATCCGGTTAGATTAGTGATTCAAGAAAGAGAAGAGAAGAAATCAAAGAATACGATGAATAAACGTTAAAAACCTAAACTTTGCACACAAGATGAACTTGTTGGGTACAACTCAGAAATCGTAAACAAGCTTCTCTCTTACTAGTTTAAGATTACGATCTTAAACTCCCTTGATTTCTCTCTCTAAAATCGTAATCTCCAAAGTTACAAATGAGGAGGTCTAGTGGGGTATATATAGTCCCTCATTGGGTTTACTACTGGGCCCCTTGTGGATCATAAACCCAATAGTAAACCCAACCCCAACCATAAACTAGCCTAAATACAATAACCAAACTAGCCTATGATTCTAATGAAACCTACTAAGCCCAGCCCAACTTATTTAATATTGCAAGCCTCATAATCTAGCCTCTACAAGTTTGCTTACCATTCCCTTGTTTTTTTGTAGTGACGGGTTTACTTGATTTTTTTTTAAGAGACCGAGGGTCGATGATGTACTTCCTAGGGCAGAGCTGCTAAAGGAAGGTGAAGAAGGCCCAGTTAAAGAAAACGAAGGGGTTCAGTTTACTCAATTCAGTAGGAAGGATGGGGAGAAGATTATTTCCGGTAGTGAGATGGGGGGGGGGGGGAGAAACCGGTATACTTGTTCCAGAACAGAAACTTGAGCGGAGTAAGATGGAGCTAACATTAGCGAAGGCAGGAAAAGGTATTGTGATTATGGCTTTTTAGGGTGTTGAGGAACCTAATTCTAAGAAACACCCCGGAAGAGAACTACGAAGTTAAGGAAAAAGTTAAAGATGCCGGAGGGGAATGTGAAGGCTATGTTTGTTGATGAACTTAGTCCGAAGGATGTTGCGGACCCAGATTATGATGAGTAAATCGATATTGAGGCTTTATCGAATGAGAATGAGCCGGAGGGTGATGCTGGTGGCTCGAAGGCGGGTGAAGATAAGGAAATTGATAGTGATGAGGAGTTTGAGCAGGAGATTAATCGTGATTATATACCTTTGGCTGAACTCTTAGGTTCCAGGAATTTAGCCCCCGATGCTGGTAAGGGTGGTGAAGCTATTGCAAGAATGCTGGACGAGGAATGTGGGGCTAGGTTTTCAGGAAAAGTGCCATAGGGGGAGGAGTCTTCCCTTATCTAAGATGAGGAGTCGGGCTCAAGTGAGGACCCGGAGGCCGTCTATGTGCCCCAGTGGTTGTTGAAAAACAAAGATAATGTGGATGGTCTTCGGCGTGCGAAGGAAATGGTAAAATATGCGGCCCCTCCGAGCCACATAAAGAAGCTTGGGGAGATGAGTGAGAGGGGGCCAATAACTAGGCCCAGTTGAGGTTGGTTCAAGCGTTTTTCCACTGCTCCGATATATTAATGAGGTATGGTATGGCCGTCCGGAAGTCGGAGAGCCTGGCAGAGGCCTCTGTTAAAAAGGATGAAGAACTAACCCGAGTTCGTGCCAAAGTAGAGAAAGTAACTGATGGGCGTGTGGAGAAGCTGAAGAAGCAATTCTAGCGCGTCTAAGGTGAAAAGGCGGCTATTGAGAACGATCTTGCGGGGTCTGTGTGACAAGTGAAGCTGCTGAGATTGTGGAAGACCGTGATCAGAAATTAAAGGATCTTGCGCAGTTGCGTCGTAATAAGCAGTCAATGCATGTCGTTGCGCTAAAGAAAGGAAAAACAAAGAAAGCCAGTTTGGAAGGGAAGTTGAACGAGGTGGAGGTCAAGGTAGCTAAGTTGGCCTCACAACGAGAGTTGTTGATTGGTTAAGGGTTTAAGTTTGTTTTGAGGAAACTACTTCGTAGCCCTGAATTTGAGTCTTCGCTTGGTGGTGTGCAGCAGGCTGTGTATAACTGTGCTTTACATGGCGACGTGAAAGCCGGGCATGTGCATCATGGGCTGGCAAGAACTTGGAAGAACATAAATTTTATTAACCTAATGTGGAGTGGGCCTTGAAGGATTCCGAGCGGGTGTATGAAAGTCATGTTTTTCCTTATCTTGATCAAGTTGCGGCTTGTGTGGATAAGCCTCTGGATGATTTTAAGGCGTAGGAGCCGAAGGCGGTGGTTAAGGATGTTGGTGGGGATGCGACTTGGAATAAAAAAGATACGGCTACTGATGGACCAAGTGGTTTCGAGGCTGGCAATGATCCTGCTCAGTTTCTTGTTTTTTCTCATCATTGTTTGTATAGAATGGTGCCGATGGGCGCCTTTATTAAACGTAATCATTGCCTTCGGGCCTGTCTAGTAATGCGATCTAGTTTGCTTCAATTGTGTTGTTTACTTTCGTAATTTCTTATCTCTTTGAATGAATTTTGTAATGTTTTTGGGTGACCGTCATGTTAATTGTGAGAGTTATCGTAAAACTACCACAACAATAAAATATCCCGGCGGGATATAAGTCACCATCCGACTGATTTTAAAAAATTCATGTAAATTACAACGATAAATTGTGTAAATTGTCTAGATGGGATGTAATTGACCATCCGACTAATTTGGAAATTTTAGGTAAAGCTATAACAATAACTTGTGTAAAATGTCCGGACAGGATGTAAGTGACCGTCCGACTAATTTCGAAATTTCATGTAAAGATACAACAATGATAACTTGTGTTAAATGTTTGGACGGGATGTGAGTGACCATCCGACTAATTTTGAAATTTCATGTAAAGTTACAATATCGATAAGCCGGGCGGGGGGGGGGGGTGAATGACCGTCCGACTAATTTTGAAATTTCATGTAAAGTTACAACATCGATCTTGTGTTAAGTGTCCGGACAGGGTGATCATGTCTGTCTGGAACTCATTGTGTTCCCTTTGAGGGAGAGATTAGCGCGTATACCTAGGTTCAACTGTCTGCTTTGCAGTCTATGTATTCCTACTGTGCTTGGTCACCAATGACTTCGGGCTGTTACTACCCGAGTTGTTGATCCAGCTTCTGCAGGTCAACCACTGAATATAGAATTGTTAGAGGTGGTACCATCTAGCTATTCCGGATGGTCCCTCTATTAACCCGGCCGTTGGTTAGCCTGTTGGAATGTAGCGTCACCAGGCTATATCAAGCCTTATGTCTGAAGTGAGTGCACACGACTACGTGGTTACGAGATAGTAGCGAGGGAGGGGCGTGGCACTATTTGTGTGGTTTTCTTGTGAGTCGGACAACATTAGCCAACCGCCCTTGAGTTAGGTTTCAAGTGTTTTATTTTAGTTTATGTAGGATTGATATCTAAGCCGTTTTAGATTAGTTAACAAGATTTACTTGTAAGAATAACCTTGCGGAATTAAGTTAAACTCCGCTCCACTTATCGGATTAATTAGTTGCAACACTTGCGAATATTAGTTGTTTGCATGAATATAGTAACACACGAAGTAAAGATAACTCGGCACTATTTGCATTAGCTCAACAATATTACACGGTGTTCTTGCATACAAATGTTGAGTGCTAACTATGCTATATATAGTGCTAAGGGAAATCAATGACAGCCATTGATTTCCATACGATCATCTTGACCGTTAAAATACAAAAGTCAAACTAACTACCAAAAGAACAATCTTCGAAAGACGAGGTGAATGACGTGTGATCAACAACTTTCTATAAGTGGAAAGCGGCCTTGATAACTAAAGGAAGCAACCAAGATGCTTTACCGACTATTTAATAATTGATTTGATGTTGTAGGAGATATTCGGGTTGAACTCCTTATCTGATGAATAATAGAGTTGACCCGGAATATTCGCTTCCGGTTCATCTGAGCTTCCTTACAGTTCACATGAACTATCAAAATCAATATTCCTTACAGTTCACATGTCGGGTATTTGTTTGACCCGGTAGCCATAGGAACAACTATGTTAGCTTCGATTAGTATAATATATACAAGAAAATTGGGTTTAAGTCACCCTACATGTGGCATTTCTTTAAGCTGCATTGCGTTCCAATGTCTTGGGACGACTTTTCCTTCCAAGCTGATCAACTTGTATGACCCTTTGGCGTGTGCTTCGGCAATTTGGTCCGGTCCTTCCTAGTTGGGCCCTAACTTCCCTCAACTTTCTTGCCTT
>JBCNJP010005319.1:0-22674 GCA_039602395.1 Deinandra increscens subsp. villosa
AGTCTTGGATCCTGGTCTGGTTCACACCCCACACGGTTATACTCCGTTAGTGGAAATTGGGGGTGTGACAGATTGGTATCAGAGCCATTGGTTACAGCGAACCAGAACATTTTAAAAAAATAAGATTTCTGAACTGTAACCGTTTTTGAAAAGATTTTGTTACAACACATTCCTCAAGAGTACTGCCCCGCATGCCGAAGATGATCTACATTTAAGAATTCCTGTCTTGTGTCAGAATAGGAATTGGATTTTGGGTAGGAATTTTTCTTTCCCGAGGCTTAGAAATTTCTGAGTTAGAAAAATTTTTCTAAGTATAAAGCTTAGCGTACTTGTTACATTTCTTCTTAGCGAACTTCATATTGCTCTAAGCGGACTAGAATTGCTCTTAGCGAACTTGAACTCTTCTTAGCGAACTTCTTTAGCGAACTTGAACTTTTGTTCTTAGCGAACTTGTGTGGTCTTAGCGGACTTCCAGCTAGCGAACTTGATTATGATTCCTAGCGGACTTGTTAGCCTTAGCGAACTTGATGATGCCCTTAGCGAACTTGTTGCCCTTAGCGAACTTGTTGGCTTCTTAGCGTGCTTGATGAGGCCTTAGCGGACTTCATCCCTTCTTAGCGAACTTGATGAGGTGTTTAGCGAATTTGTTTATGCTTAGCGGACTTGAATGGTGCTTAGCGAACTTAAGTTGTTCTTAGCGTACTTCAGCAGAATTTAGTGGACTTAATTTGTGCTTAGCGAACTTCAATGGGACACCCGGAAGAATTTACAAGAATAGGTGTAGAAATTGTTTGTACCACATGTTAGAATGCTCATTGCCCATTGTGTAGTGTATACAGGACCATCGAGAACCCTATTGGGGTAAGACCCACCTAGGATGCAATCAGAGAGGATCTCCTTTTTAAGCGTGTATTCACCATCCTTTTTTTTTACTTGGCTACATCAACAAAACTTGAATGATTAATCGTAAGTGCTTGTAGTTATGCACTAGCCTCACGAATAGGGTAAGATCCATTATTAGGATGTCGATATCTTTAAGGACTTGTTTAACCCTTAACAACATTGTTTATTCTTAACGACCTTGGTAGGTATACTTTTAGGCCTAGATCATGGTAATCTAGACTCTAAGACAATGATCCAACGTATCCCTAGCTTAACTGATTATACTCTCTTATAACACAAATAGGAGTCGTAGTAGATCCTATTCGGGTAGGACACCCATTAACACCCACACCGGGAGTACCTTTATCGTAGTGAGTTAGTAAAGAACACCGTTTAGCCTTGTGTAGGGCAGCACTGTATAGAATCGGATGATTTCTCGTAAGATACTTGTAACTGTATTTGTTACCCTAAATGTGTTGACACCCCTTTTTCCTGGGTCAGTTTAGACCTCACATTTTAAATTGCATAATTGTTGTGTGATAATTCAGTGTGAAGGTGACTTTAATAACATAAATGAAATCAGGCATGTGATGATTAAGAATAATATGATATTCTCTCTGTGTATATATAAACATATGTGTGTATAACGGATACGTGATTGAGTCGGTCAATAACTACTCTATATCTTTAAGTTAAGCTAGGGGCATTCTAGCATGCCCTACCCATACTCCTACAGAACCACTTTCTTACCAAATCGTACCTACGATAAACTTTAAGTTAGATCAACTGTTATTCTCAGAACGTGCCTCCTTGGCAAATCCCAGTCAGTTACCTTTGATTTAATGACCACATTCTCGATACTTACCCTTGGAAACCACATACTACCCCACCGAACCTGGTAAGCTAAAGTAAGAAGAACCAGCGTGACCATACAAGGTGAATTACCGTTACGGGTGCACACGTGAATGTAATTTACAGTGTATGGAAGCCCTGGGGAAATCCTACTCGGCAAACCATCAGTTATGAGGGATACGACCTTTCATTTCAGAACTCTCATGACATCAAATTTCCAAGCCTATGGTCTTCGACCGTATTCTTTGCGCTATCACATCTATTCTCATTTCTCCTATATATGATTTCCAGCCTATTCAAAATCCTTTAAAATTGCTTGTACAAAAGAAAAACCCGGTTAGACATCCCATCACTCACACCATCCGACGATAAGATCTTCCCTCGCTGCGAGCAAGCCGTGGTTAAACTCTTCACTGATTCTAATTTATCCGCAATCCTAACTCTACTCCTATGACGTTAACTGCTATAACTCTCCTTCAAGCTCTCTCTCAATTATACAACAATTCCATAAACTCTAATCTGATGGAAACCCAGACCTCTTCGATGGACAATTACACCTCAACCTTTGGAACCAACCTTTTGGCAGGAAAATCTTGTGAAGTTCTTCTCTCTTGACTAGTAATCTCGTCACGATTTTTAAACACATTATACCTCACTACGAATACAGTTTCACCCAACTGAGCGATGTAGGTTACTTCTCGAACCCGTACGATCTGCTTTATCTTTAAACACTCGATTTGTCGCTGAACTGTACGATCTGCTTCATCTTCAAGCCTTGAGCCATCGCGGCTAGTTAACCTCATCAATGACACTCCCATGCACCTCTTGTCAGAAGCTCCCGTACGACAAACATTGACAACCAACGCTAGGCAGCAGTAGGCTAGGAAAGTTCCACAACATCATACAATGGTACCCATCGATCTCCTTCATTTTTCTTTAGAAAAATTCTCTTTGGTAACCCCTGCTTCATAACCAATGGTGACTGAACCAAGTGATTGACTCGAACCCTCGATTACACGCGTCAGGAAGTAGATTGACTCCAGATTTGATGAAGACACGTATAAATTTATCGTATATGCGGCGAGCTACCCGAGGATCACTGAAAGCGACCCAAGTACCCGATATTTATACATCTTATGCAATGCGGCTTTCCGATACGCAGTAGACCTCGCGAAACCTTAACTACGATTCGTATTTACACTCATTGACAGCCAGGTAGTATTTGAATTCGTCACCACTTGGTATTTCGGAAACCCACTCTTACTACACGTTTTCACTTTTACTTAATCTTGAGGGCCAATGTAAATTGGTGTCCTATCCTTCTGTACGGTACCCCCGTCGACGCAATCACATCCATATCAGTCGAGCCAAAAATCGTTTTCTCCGTATTTGCGTCAATCGTACCGGATGACTCTCTTCGAAACATATAGTTGCAACTACCCTACACTAGCTACCTCGCCCTTCATCCTGAGTCTGTATTCCCTTACTTGATATCATTTATGCTTCTACAAAGAACTTTTCGAACGTCACTCTTATTTTGGATCTTTACCGAAGGTAATACCCATAACGATATATCCCATGTTGGCGAACCTCATTTTAAACCTAAACGTGAAAGACTACCTTCTCTTTTGAATCCTCTTCAGAAACTCAAATTGTATTCGCGTTGCGTCCGCCAAACTCTTAATAATCCGCACCATAGGCGAAGACCCCACCTACCGAAGACCTTTTTGTTGCAAAGTTCAAAATTTTCACATGATTGCATGGTTTCAAATCCTTTTCTCCCATTCAAACCCAAAAGCACCGGGGAACGCCATAAGAAACCTTATTTTGAAGTATATTACCTAACAAGATTTGTCAAATAGCCAGGAATGGCAAGGAAACTGGTACACCCGCAACGTGCTGGTAGTGTGGTGGGTTAGCTGCGGTACACCCTATACATAAGCGCTATCGGCATGTGGAAGGTGGGATCAGTGCTGAACCACAAATTTACCTTGAAATCATAAACAAAAACCTTATTTTTAGAAACTTCATTTAAGGGGACACTGCCCACGATAAAGCAAAATTTATATTACTTTCGTTGAAATCTCGCATATCCCTCACACACAATTTAACCAAATAAAACTTATTGTTTTCCAACCCTCTAAATTGAGAGGGGACATCCTGATATAAATTTTCTACTAAGGGTCAAATGTAGATTACGACCTAAATGAACAACAACGTTTTAACAACTCAAGTTTTGTATTATAAAAGACAAATCACATGTTCCTTGGAGCAACCCCGTGACCTTTCCAGGACCCTTATCAAAGTTTACTCGTCCCAGATCCGTACTCGTCTTGGTTCACCATGTAAATTAGTGAAATATTTCAATTGGTCCTCTAGTTATTACATTTCTGACGTCCCCCGACTTGTTACTTCTTTATGAAATTACCACGCTTACTCGCCGTGCTATTGGTATTATGATACCTTGCAGCGTCATCTGCCTATACTTTTTCTGCGAACTGTAAGAACCACCCAATCCACCCCCCCAGATACGTAACATTCGAACCTTTTGCAGCACTTCTTGCCTCTACCGTGTCATTTGACACAATACTTTCATGTTATCTTATTGGATACTATAACTGAAGACTACTCGGACCTATGGTCACTTCGTCACATTAAATACTTCGATTTCGGATATGGTGTCATCGTGACACTCGTTAAACCTAACCATGCGATGCGATTCAACTCACTCACGAAAACGTTCATTATAGGAAATCACTCTCTGTACACTCATGCGAAATATCCATTCGATGCTTTCTAATCGTGTACCGTCCATCACTCCCCTCAGATTCTCTCGTAACGATTCGTGAAACAATTAGCACTACGACAAATTTTCTTGTTTCCATTCTCCTTCATCCCATTCAATTGGCCCGAACACTTTGGACCTCATGCTAATTTTCGGGACGAAAATTCTTTAACATGGGGAGGCTGTAACAACTGCAACTCCCCAGGTTAACTCCGTTAACTTTTTCCGTTAGTCCCGTTAGTTCCGTTAGCGAACCCGAGACCCGTTATTTGAATGATTTCGTATTTATTTATGTTTACTTGTTAGTTGACTTTAGTAACTTGGTTTGTAAATTCGTTTCGTGACTTTATGTGTTAATAATGAAAAATTACATTTTTATGCGAAACCGGGCTTTGTGTGAAAATTTGGATTTTTATGTATAAATGATAAATTTATATAACCCGACTAAATCTTACATGTTAAATGATTTAAAAACACTTGAAAACATTTTTAGAATTTTCACTTTACAACTTTTTAGCAAAAACCCATTTAAATGAGTTTTATGCCTTATATGTTTAAAAATAAAGTAGAGGGGCCAAACATGTAACTTCTCAAACTTAAAAAAATCTGCCAAACACCCTTCTCCTCCCTCATTTCTCACGCATTCTTCTCCCCTCTCCTCTCTTCTTACGGTTCTAAGCACACACACACACACACTTCAAAAATTTCGACCTCCATCACCAAATCAAGCAAGGATTCAAGGTTTCTAGCTTCCCCAAGGCTCAAGAACGCTAAAGGAAGCTTCTTCTCCATCACATCTTCTTCCATTTTCGTTTTTCTTCAAGGTTTGTAAAAACCCTAGAACCCCAAATCGAAATTGTTAGTTGCATGTGTGTTATTGAGTGTTTATGTGCTAAATGGAGTGTTTGTATGCTCATGAAACTTGATTTAGGTTAAGTTATGCTAACTCTTGATTTAGGTCAGAATTTTTGAGAGTTCTAGATCTGGAAATTTGCCCCAAATTCATGCTCTATGTGTTCTTGAGGTTAAGTGAGTGTTTGGTTATGAAATTTGGGTGTTTATGCTCTTGTATGCTAGCCACATGTTCACATTTTGCTATGATTTTGATATGATCTTGTTCATGACAGAAATTACATGTTGAAATGGTTATAATTATGTTAGTAGGTGTTGGATGACCAAATTGTTGCTCAAAATTAGAAAACCGAAATTTTTGCAAACTATAAAGTAGGGACAGATTCGTCCAGATTTTTAGGCCGACTTGCAGAGGTCATAACTCACTCAATTTTTATCGAAATCAGTTGATTCTTTTTCCGTAGTAAAGTTTCATGTCTTAGCTTTACAACGCCTACTCGCACACTTTCTAAAACCTCCGTTTGGTCATCCAAAACACAGCTGCAAGTTAGGTGTGCAAAGCTGTCATTTTCTGTGAAAAGTAAACTTTTCAAATTGGTTGAGCATGTCAATCTTGTTTTATTGACGAGTTTGCTATTTGTAAATGATGTTTATATATTAAAAGTAAGATCTGGAAGGTTTGGTTAATAAACTCTAAGTTTTGAATGAGTTATGCAAATTTTAAACCTACTTTGACTATTTTGCAAAAAGCTGAAAATTGCCAACTTCCGATGCGCATAACTTTCTCGTTACTTAACTTTTTAAGTTGATTCTTTTTGCAACATTCCCTAAATGTTAAGTAGTCCATGCCTGCAAAATTTTAAAACTTAACTCCAAGTATGGAGCAAACTAGGCATGCCACCAAATGGTGTGTCAAAGACAATAATGTTGATGTTTGCCAATTTCCAACGTGCATAACTTTCTCATTTCTTAACATTTTTACTTGATTCTTTTTGCAACATTTCCTAAATGATGTGTAGTATATGTCTGTAAAATTTAAAGAGTTAACTCCAAGTAATGTGGATTTTAGCTATGTCACTAGTTAGGTGCTCGAAGTTTGACTTTCTGGGTCAACTTTGACTTAAGTTGCAATTACTTGATTTTCTCCCAAGTTGGGACTTGTATGTGCATTATGTGACTTGTATGATCGCATGAAACATGTTTAGATGCTTATATGCTATTTTCGTCTTATAGACAACCTCTAATTCGGTTAGACCATATTTACCCAAAATAGGTCATTCATAGCCAATCTTTAAAGCCAAGTGCCGCGTACCAGTGCACCCTAAGGTGAGTTTCACTTACTATTTTTGTTGCATCCGGTAAGGGATGGCAACACACGGTAAAGGTATTTCTTTACTTGAGTAGTTATCCCACATATATCACATGTTTCACTGAATTGCTTTTAATATCAAAAGTCCTTACTTCTCGGACCATTAATATAGAATAGCGAGGTAATGTTGAGTAGTACTACTGGGGATTGACACCCCCGCTCAGCGGTGCACAGGATGCACCCTCCCGACTGGCGGTCGGACTGAGACCAATATTAGCCTAGGACTACCGTGATCGGGAAAGACACGGGGAAGGCAAATTACATAGGTAAATACCTATCAAATACATTGTCAGCTTTGGTTTCGAACGTTCAGGTGAGCATAAGCATAGGCTAGCTACCTACTGATACGGATAATACTTGCAACTTGTATAACTAGAGTATGAATTGTTTCCTTACTATTCATATGCATTTTTGGTCTACATGGTGTTGTGTAGACTGTTTTAGTGAACTCACCAGCCTTTTAGCTGACACTTGATTGTTGATTACTTTTCAGGTCGTTAGGTGGATTCATGGATGGCACGGATGGCGACAGTACTCAACTAGCAAACTTTTGGGAAATTTACATTCCAAAACCCCTTAGAACTTGTCATTTTGTATATCAAACTTGTAATCACTAAATTTGCTTCCGCTGATTTTCTAAACTAACTCATGATTCTTGTAAGACTAACTTTACTTCATTTTGTATAAACGTGCTTTATCTTTTATTAAACTGCCGTTATGGCTTGGTTGTAACTAAAGTCTTGGATCCTGGTCTGGTTCACACCCCACATGGTTATACTCCGTTAGTGGAAATTGGGGGTGTGACAACACATACACATATTGTTAGTTTTATTTGAGTATGTTCCTACTCATGTTTTGAAACAGCAAAACAACATAACCATTTATATTATAATAAAGAAAACTAACATATATTAAAAAGGTTATGCTGACTTGTTAACATTCGTTATGATTCAAGCTCAACTTAAATACATCATTTAAGCTCATTTACACTCAACACACTAAACACAACAACCGAATAAATATATATATTTTAGACTCAATCGGTGTGTTTAGGGAGTGATTACTATTAAATAAGATTCAGTTTTAGACCGCTCATCAGTATTCACCACCACGATCCGATCGAAGGATCTTGATGGTCTTACCGAGTTGATTTTCAACTTCGTTCTTAAACTCTTTGAATGTTTCAAATACCTCATGTTTATGTTTAAGCAAGTAAACATAACCATAACGACTGAAATCATCTGTGAAAGTCACGAAGTAGCTAGCACCTTGTCTTGACACATGTCTAAATGGGCCACATACATCGGTATGGATGAGTCTAAGTAGCACTTTTGCCCTTTGCGGCTTGTTCGGAAAGGGTTTTCTAGTCATCTTTCCTGATATACAGGAAACACATTTGTCAAATGATTCATCATTTGATTTTAAGATCCCTTCACGTTGAAGTCTTTCAATGCGGTTTTTGCCAACATGGGCAAGACGACAGTGCCATAGATAGGTAGAGTCCAAATTAGTTTTGGCTCGTTTGCTAACATGATACAATGAATTATTATTGTTGCAACCACGCATATCAATTTTATAAATGCCATTACAAGGGATCGCATCAAAATAATGAACATTATTCTTAGAAACTGAAATACTGATATTATTAAAAACATTAATGTATCCTTGGTTTTTTAACAATGAAACTGATATAACACCTCTAGTAATAGAAGGTGCATAATGACAATTGTCTAAAACAATAATTAACCCAGAAGGAAGAACTAAATGAAATTCTCCTATAGCCTCCACAGCTGCTGGCAAACCATTTCCCACGAACAGCTGCAAAGCTCCAGACTTCAGTTTCCTCCTGTTTCTAAGACCCTGCAACGTATTACAGATATGAGTTCCACAGTCGGTGTCATACACCCATGAATCACACTTAGAAAAGGAAAATAATTCAATTGTGAAGATACCTGAAGTACTAGCCCCGCTAGTATTCTTTCTCTTCTTCATCACTCAGCTAGATAGGTAGGACAGTTCCTCTTCCAGTATCCAACTTCACCACAATGGTGACAGATTTGGTCTTTAGCCGGATGCTCTTTTGCGGCCGGAGGGGTTTGCTTGGTTTTAGCAACAAGCGCAACTGCCTTGCCTTTTCCTTTACCATCATTCTTGCCCTTCGCCTTTTGCGGTCGTTTAGCCTTTTGGATCTTTCCCCCCTTGATCATAAAAACTTGGGGTGTTTCAGTGGCCTTCTTAGGAATCGTTTTTTCATACTTGACAAGCATAGCATGAAGCTCAGGTATAGTCTTAGTCATACTATGCATGTTGTAGTTGCGCACAAAACCCTCAAAATCCTTCGTAAGAGATTTGAGGATCATGCCAACTGCCGCAGCCTGATTATACCCATAATTGAGCGATTCCAATTTGTCAAAGTAGCTCTTCATCTTGAGCACATGACTACTGACCGATTTACCAGTTTCAAGCTTCAAGTCGTGGAGTTCCACAACTAGGTCGAACAATTCAACACCAGCTTGTTTTTCATACATCTTCTTTAGCTCTTTGATCATATCACAAGGTGTATGAAATTCGTATTGCTTTTGAAGATCGGGAGTCATACTCGAGATCATCATGCAAGCAACCTCATCGTATCTGCTATACTCTGCATTGTAGAACGCTTTCTCTTGATCAGAAGCATTAGCAGCTGGCTCGGTCGGCCAATGATTCTCAAGGACATCGGTCCTCCGTTCAACTCTAAGGACAATCCTCAGTTGACGGTACCAGTCATTGAAGTTAGATCCATTCAGCTTTTCTCTTTCAAACATTTGACGAAAAGCATGACCAACATTGTTTTGAGAAGGGTTTGTTGCCATCTACAAAACAGATTAAGTTCAAAAATCAGTATCTTCGATAATTAAGTCCTTAATAATTTAATTACCCAATGTTTAAATAACTTTAAACAATTAAGCTTATTAAGGCTAGGATCCTAATGACATGCCCTCATTTCATCAGTTGATCTGCTAGAAATGATGCATTCAAAAGGTAAGTGACGATCAATAATTGTATTCCAAATACAATTCCAAGATTTTATGGGACCTACAACTTGCACCAAGTGATTTGTAGTCATGTTTCATCCCATCTTTTGCCACGGGCTAAGGGTCTCACCGCCTAGCTTGCTTTAAGTCGTCCAACCAAGAACGCACAAATTGTCCACCATTGTGTACCAATGAGTGGGAATTTGTCTTGCAGATGCTAATCTACCATTGTGTACCAATGAGTAGAGTAACACCCACAAGTGTCCTTTACGAGTTGGATGGCAAAGACTTAAGTTTGATTGGGTCAAAACAATTTGATGTGATCAAAAGGTTATGTGTGAAGATTCATGCACATCTTCACCACATAATGTGTTTATAAAATGCTTAGTTTGTCTTCCAAGTCAAAAGAGCTTAGTAGCTCCATTCGCAACACACAAAGAAGCGTAGGGGTGAGGTTTACACATTACAATTAAAAACCTACCCCTTTAGGGAAGCAGAGCGACCCGACTTATACCTCTCTTAGAGTATGTTTGAATGGGTGAGCCGGTGTTTCTTTTGAACTTGTAGGACACAAATTTTATTTTATAAACAAATCATATTTCGATAGTTAGTAAGCAAATTTCAATTTTCATAAAACAATTTGCGATTTAAAACCTTTTTATTATGTCTCAATTATCACATAACACCACATAATCTTAGGGTTTCTAATTATCTTACATAATTTTAATTTTTTTAATTCTCTCATTTTAAGTAATAACCATGATCGTTTCGCATGAAACTTCATGGTTTTTACTTCTTTTTAACTCATTAAAAATAAAAGGTACAACATGTTGGTTTCTAGTTATCTAATAACACATAAAAAACTTGGATTAATATTTTGGATCTTTCAAGAAACTAATTTTGATCCAAATTAGGGTTTCCCGATTCGGCTAGAGGTTTTGATCCAATTAGGGTTTTCATTTGGGCCGAAAACTAGGGTTTTCGATTTGGGCCAAATTAGGGTTTCCAATTTTTCGAAATTAGGGTTTAAGATTTTCGAAAATCAGGGTTTCCAAATCCTAATTTTCTGTTTTTACCAATTCGCAAAACGATTTTCTAATTGTAAAAAAAAACTGATTTCTAATGGATCAAAAGCTAGAATCTTTATGGGGAAACATATCCCTAATTCGAAATTAGGGTTACCCCCCTTCCAAGTTTTTATACCTGGTAATTAATTAATTTCATAGGTGGCTTGTGATACCACTGTTAGTTAATATAACTTTTTATCAGATTATTCACGAGTACGCAGCGGATCGATCCTATGATTTAACCTAACTAACCGGATAGAACATGTTTACCTTATGAGCTCGGATTGACTTGATCTTTTGGAGGATTTAATGCAAATCCCTCTACGATCGCACACACGACACACCAATGTTATGTGCTAGCACTTGATCACGAACCTTCTTCTTGAAGCTTTGGTCAAACCACAATTTCGAACTCAAGGGAATTAGAAACCCTAGCCGAAATTTAGAAGAGGAGAGGAGGAGGAGAGAATTAGGGTTTTGGATTTCTCTAATCACTTGGATTTTATGGTCACGCAAACCCTTAACCAGGGTTCTATTTATAGGGTTAAGATAACTTAGGGAACAAGATTAGGGCAACACAATGAGCCCTATGAGGCTTACGAATTCCTAGAATTCGTACAAGGCCTTTGGGCCTCCACCAACTTGTTCCTTAATTAATCTAGTCCAATTCCCTTCTCTTTAATAAATAACTAATGGCCCATTAACAATTAACTATTAGTTTTTAATTAATTCCTCTTTAATAATTCATGATAAATATTAATTAACTATTAATTAATATTAATACATTTGGTGTCGAGACGTGTGACCCCGTAGGCTTAAATAATTTCCGGACATACGCTTACTATTACATGATCATATCCCTACAACATCTCCCACAGATGGAGCTTATGGACCATCAGATCAGTTCATTCCTTGCCGTTGGATCAAATGAATTCTGTATCCTGATTGGTCAGATTTATTTGACAAGGATCATAGAATTTATTTAGAGATTTAATTAAACCAATAGATATTTTTCGCACTTTTCGTTAAATGCGGGGTATTTCTCATCAATTTTTCTACAAGAATAACGAGATAACGCCGTAACGAAATTGTGAAAATATTTTATTGGTCATGGATTTATTCCGTCATATTTCGACCAGGTTTCTAGTTTTTGTTGACGTCAAGACCACGTTAGCTAACGACCACTGACGGACTAGTTTCGCTTCTCGGTTAAGTTTGTGACTGTTTCGTTATGTCTCACTCCAAGTTGTTTAGCTGATGTAGCGCTGATGTCATCTAACCGAATTAACTGGAATCTCAGTTAAATATAATATTGGAATATTCCGTTAAATCTCTAACGGAAGGCCCGTTACTTGAATAACATTGACGGTTTTCTCAGTTTCATTCCAAATTGCACCGTTTAACTCAGAGATCTTCACGGAATATTTTTCCGAGCTCAGTTTTCAAGTCCCAAAATTATGAAGACTCCGGTTATGAATAAATTTTGCATTTATGCTCGGGATCTCAGTTTTTCACTGATTTGACACTTTATTTCTCGCATCCAACCCAGTCACGCGAAACAAGTTCAGTATTAATGGATCATTCACAGCTGTCAGCACCCGGCTTCCAGTTTTTCGCAAGATTGTCCGATTTCAGGATTTTAGTACCGTTTTCTCTACGGAACTGAGCGGAACGGTTCCACTCTCTGCATCTGATTTTCCGCTTCCGCATCAGATGTTTTCGGAGGGATCTAGAGAAAAGGGGGAATTATAATAGAACTGGATTATCGGGTCGATTATCAGAAGTTGGAGCATTTTCAGTGATTGATTGGTTTATCTGATTCGGTTTGTTGTGATTTTGACTCCAACGTTCAACATTCTTAGTATTGTACCCGACCGTGTGAACCGAGTGAACTACAGCACTTGGATCTCAACTGGAGAAACAAGAACAGAAGAAGCTTAATCAAAGGGGGAATCTTTACAACAGAAAGATTCAGGTTTATCAGTTATTCTTTGAAGATGCACGACAAAGCGGTTCTTCATAAGTATGACAGATTTGACAGCGTCAGTCAAGGGGGAATTGTTGGAACTAATAATAAGTGTGACTGACGCCATCAAATCTATTCTCGAATAATTCGGTTGAAGAATCCATTGTGAAATGATTCAGAGACGCGGGTTGTGATGATCGAGGCTTGCAAGTTTGGACCGAAGACGTTTTCTTGAAAAGTCAACTGTTCGAGTCAACGGTCAACGTAAAAGTCAACGGAAGATCGGTTCGAGCGAGGCATAGCTTCATATTAATTAAATCAACTTTGATTTAATTAATAATTTACTTTAGTTGTTTATTTGTAATTTTGCTCATTGTTTTTGTGTTTTACTAGTTAGTGGGCTAGTGAGCACATGTGACTCTCTATATATAGGGATGATAGCTTCATTTGAGAATATGAGAGAATAAGTGAAAGAATAAGGAGAATGATCTAGAGAGATGTGAGCTATCATTTCTAGAGAGAGAGTCTCACATTGGGTTTGAGCTTAACCCAATGTGACCGTGGATTTCCTATGACGAGTTTGTAATCATTCGGTTCGTTGTAATCATTCAACAATAATCAATGAATCGTTTGATTTATCATTTTCATTGTTATTTATTATCCTAGATTCTCATCATCCCGTCTCCTTCATCTAATCTTTGTTCTTGCTCAATGTCGAGATTCTTGATGTGAAATCGGTCCTGACACCTAGTGTTTATACATTTTTAGAAAACATACTTAGAGGCAATACAACGACCTCATCATAACATCCTCAATCCCATCTGACTCCCACAAATCAGATCCAGGAATACCCAGAGGAACACTCTCCAATAGTAGCAATTTCCCAGAAGAGACTTTTTCATTCGGCCTTCTAGTCTTTCGAACCCAACGTTGATTTTCACACTGTGTCAGAATGCTCCCACTGTTACGGGAATCCTGTCCGTGCTCAGACCTCTGAATACGCTCAAGCTGATCAACTGGAGCTCTAGAATTCACTGCTACAAACCGAACTCTCTTAGCTCTCGAACCAGCGAGCCCGATTCTGGCATTCGTCTTCACAGGGGTGGTCACATCCCAGACGGAACAGGCACAAAATACAACGACCCCTTCTTGAAACCCTTGGCAATAACGAGATTATCCTTGACCACCTTCCACTTTCCACCACCAAACTTCACGTCTAAACCTTGCTCATCCAGTTACCCAACAGAGATTAACTTTGTTTCAAGCCTCGGAATCATCCTCACATTAGACAAAGTCCAAGTAGAACCCAAAGTAGTAACCAAGTCAACATCTCCCATACCAGTTACATCAAGAGTTTCACCGTTTCTAAGCCTAACCTTGCCAAAATCGCCTTCTTTAACATTCCGCATGCCATTGCTACTGTGGGTAGCATGAAACGATGCACCGGAATCCATGACCCAAGAATCAACGCTACTCTCGAAACTAAGCAGTAATGCCTCATCATCAGAATAATTTCCAACGGCAGTAATGGTGTTCAACTCTTTCTTGTCTTTACGACATTGACTTCTGTAATGTCCTTTCTCGTTGCAGTTCCAACAACGCACACTCGGCCGAGCTCTAGACGAACTCCTGCCCTGACCCTTGTTGCTCCCACTATTTCTGCTATTATCCCTTCCCCTGCCAACATGTAACATCTCAGAAGAAGACCCCCCATTAGCACCCCTCCGGCGAATGTCTTCACCCAGTACCAAATCTCGAATCTTCTCAAATGTCATCCCGTCAATTCCCACCGAGTTGGTAACAGCAGTCACCGTCCCAGGCCAACTATCAGGCTGTGAAGATAACAATAGTACAACCTTGGTCTCATCATCGAATTTCATCTTAACAGATGACAACCTGGACAAAATGGAATTCAGATTATTAATGTGCTCGGTCACTGAACTTCCCTCTTTCATTCTCATCGTGAACAACTCTCTCATCAAGAACACCTTATTAGCTGCACACGGCTTTTCATACATATTTGACAACGCCAACATCATACCACGAGCAGTGGTTTCTGACATGATGTTATAAGCCACGTTTCTCGTCAATGCCAATGTAATAGTGCCTCTAGCTTTCTTATCTTTCACGTTCCACTGAGTTTCCTTTTCTTTATCCATATTTTCTGGTTTTTCCTCGAGTACCATGTCTAAATCTTTTTGACCAAGCAATGCCTCCATCTGCATCTTCCACCAACTAAAGTCTGAACCGTCAAACTTTTCAATCACAAATTTTCCGTCTTCAGCCATAATGACAAACGAAAAATAGACCAAAGCAACCGGTTCCAAAAGTTTATAATAACGAGTCAAAAAAAAGTTTCAGACACCCAAATAATACTCGAAACTTGAACACCCAAAACCAGAAACAACAACCCAATCAAAACCCTAATCGAAAAACAAGAACGAGTAAACCAGTCTCTCCTGATCACAGTTGAAAAAACGGTTGTGGACGGCGTTCCCGATTGACGTATAACTCCTCTTGGCCTGGTTCCGTTTCCAATTCAAACACACCACAAATAATTAACTATTGCCGATGTGAACAGAATGCGAAACTTTGCTCGAAGAAAATTCAGAAGTAAATTTCTCCTTGACTTTTGAGGCGGCTGTCCTAAGGCTTCCAAAAAAAAATCTTTGCACCTTTTATTTTTATCCAGTGGCAATTAAAACCAAGCAATATATGCTTAGTCAAAATTAGGAAATGTTGGTCAAACAAACCAAACCAAAAGAGGATCGGCGCTGCTTGCTTCCAAACCTTAGATCAGCCTACGTAGAGCAGCGACAAACCCAATTAAATGAGTATAGCCACCACCTTTAACAATTACGAGCAACCCGGTCGATCCAAAACCTTGAACGAGCGGAACAAAACAAAAAAAACCAACCAGCGAATCGTTACGTAAATCAACTGAGCCAACACTAGCTCTGATACCAATTGTTAGGTTTAATCGGCGCAGCGGAAATAAACGATTCACAACGAACGCGTAATAATAAAGATAAAGAAAAACGAACAGAGAATTTTACGTGGTTCGGTCGGTGTGACCTACGTCCACGGGCTGTAACTAGGTATATTTTATTCAGTTCAGTACAACGATTACAATACATAGACACGATATATATAGAGAACAACTAGGGTTTTAGGAGTGGTGAACAAGAAAGCCTAACGGGCCTTTAAACACCCAAGCCCAAGGACTTCAACCCCAACAAACAATTCCCCTGCTCTCGAAAGTGTGTCTTTCTTGTGACCTTGTAGGTAATTCTTTACACCCTTTTGGAGTTTCAGAGTCGGTAAAGATGAAGATAAATGTAGTATTAACAACACCAGCAACAAAGCCACATAAATGGTGGCTAGTGTGGTATTGCGATGTTTACTTATTTTAACTTCATAATTAGGCAAAACAACCTTAAGCATTTGGGCAGCTTCTTGGTAGGATACAACACCAGTTTGTATTTGTATCCGAATGCAAACATCCACAACCAAGGTCACTACAAGAATAAACAAAGCTGTGATGTTTGATAAAAGATCATTGCTCTCCATGGTTGCTAAGCAAGGTAATAGATTAGCCATCATGGTGCACATAAACGCCATGCTTCTGAGCTTTGTGACTTGGTCCACATCACCCGGCAAGCCACCTAGATCCATAGGCAACTTCATGGCAACAGATATCACAGAGAGAAAAGCATAATTAAGTCTAAAATACTTGCACGGAAACCATAGCTTCCGTGTACGTATACCATATAACAAATCAGCCACCATGGCGACGATGCAAACCACAGATGTTAACGCGATATACATTCCGATCCATAACATAGGTGTGTTGTATCTGCTTTCCACTTCTGATTGGTATATAGACTTTACGTAACCCAACAACGAATTCACTTTATCTTCAGCAAGTTGGTACTCATCGGTGAGCCCGTCCACAAGTTTAAGAAAATCCTTTGTTGAGTTGTAACCCATATTGATCGACTATGAACTTCAATTCCCAGAGAGAGAAAGGAGATGAATAAACAAATGATGATTTATTTTGATATATGGGAGTTAATTGAAGGTGGCAGTATTATTAATGGAGGATTGGATCAATCATGTTCTTCCTTTAAAGCTTCTAATGATGAATAATGAAATCAAATTAGCAGCAGCTAGCCATATTACTTTCCAACAATAATGCAGGATTGGGTTTATTTTATTTTATTTCAAGGGCGGCTATGGGGAGGGGCGGAACGGCGACCGCCTAGCCCGGATTTAGGGGCCGGAAGTTTTGTAATATGTTGTTATATATATATACATCAAATTGTGTATTAATTATTGTAGTTTGAAATTAAAACAAAAAAGTCATTGGCACAAATGGTACTAATGTTTGATATAAAGGTGTAACCTGAGGTCCTGGTTCAAATCCTACCCACTCCCTTTTTTTCTTTTATATTATAAGGGCCGGTTTTTATGTTCGCCTAGGCCCGATCTTGTTTTTGCATTTTTGGAGCCGCCACTGTTTTATTTACTATGAGAATCCAAAGTTATTTCATCCTTTTTTGCAATACTCGTGTAAAACGATTCTGGAACGGTCTAAAAGTTGATAAGTAATGGCCTTTATTTTATTTTACTTTGTTGGTAATAGTCATGGAAAATGATTCTGGAACGGTCTAAAAGTTGTTTCAAATTGATTGATTGATTTTTTTATAATTAAAGCTTTTATGCATTTAATAATATACTTGCCGATCTATTTGCATACATGAATTTGCAATTCATAAGATATAAAAATATGGAAAACTAAAGAAGAGTGAGCATGTTAACATCTGGGCAAACCGGTTTTCAAAAAGAAAATTAAAAAGCGAAAACTCAAAGTGATATTGCAACTCAAAGTGATATTCAGCTGGACTATTTAACATTTTTTTAACGCAAGAACTGTAACGTCCATCCCTTATAACGCGTTTATAAAACGTTTGCGACTTTTGGTCCCAGTAAACTTCGATTTAAATAAATAACTTTCATTTTAAATCATCGTCATCCACAAAAAGGGTTAATCAACTAAACCCAGTTTAACTTAACATTCAAAATTACATATCTAAAATAATTTTGTTCAATAATTATTGTGATAGACAACTTATCATTTAAAATATTCAACTTAAACATTCTTAAAAACACAAGATTTATATTTGTATTATACATCTAAACAACAAAATAGTTATAAAACATAATACCATTATGTCATTCAGAAAAAACGTTGATGATTGGTAAAATAATGTTAAATTTTAGGGCGTGAATTAAAAAATGCGTGTTTTCAAATTAGAATATCTCAAATAACTAATTTTTTTTTAATGACTTAATGGTATTATGTTCTATAACTATTTTGTTGTTTAGATTTATATTAACATTGTAAATCTTGTATTTTTTTAAGGATGTTTAAGTTGAACATTGTGAATGATAAGTTGAGTTTTATAATATTTTCACTTTAAATAAATAAAACTAATATTTATTCAAAAAAAAAAGTTAATTATATTTTTTATCCTTGTGGTTTAGACATTTTAAATTTTAAGCATTTCAGTTCAAAAATAAGCTTTTTAACATATTAGGTTGGGACCTTAACACTATTTTTTGTTAAATATAAAGACATTTGAGTCATTTTACTCCTAAGGGACTGATTAAGTAAATAACTGGGGTTATCTATGTAATCTATACTATATAATAAACACAAGTTTTTTATGTCTATGTGGCATAATTTAATGGTGTTGCCACATATGATTAGCTTATGTGTCATTTTTATAGATTTTTGAATTAAAAATTAAATGGTATTTACAAAAAGGAAAGATCTCATAATTTAAAAATCAAAAAATTAAATTATTTCCATACAAAAGTTATCCATATTTGTTTTACAATACCACAACTTTGAATTTCATCAATATCTTCTTCATTTCTCAGTGAAAATTTGATTCGTAAATTGCTTTGAATTCGTGAAAAAAAAACCTAACAAAACTAGTATCCATATTGCTTAGGTTTCGATCAACGAATGATGTGTCAAACGAATCAAAAAACAAAGTCACGACTTTCTAAACCCACCATTGATAAACTTAAACTCCAATTCGATATTCGTTTAATAGTTAGAAAAAAAAATTCATCTTTTACTTCATTTATTTTTTTTTATATCACAGTCTCGGGTATTTACCCGGGACACTAACTAGTTTACATAATATATATAAGATCATGTCATTTTCTCTTTCTTTTTCACATTCAATTTTATCTTCTTCCATTAAATATCTCACTTTTCTATCTACTTTTCTATATTTACCTGAATTTACAAATTCAAATTACTTTCTCTTTCTTTCACATCCAATATTATCTTCTTCTCACCATCGTGTTGCGAGAAATCAGACGTTGAGGTTAAGATTGTTTACGATCTGAAATGAAGAAAAGATATCTTCCTAATTTGAGAAAGTCGGAAACTTCGAAGTGAAGAGCATCTAACCAGTACCATCCATCATCTCTCCAAGTGAATCATGTCACTTTTTCTTGGATTTGCAAGATCAAAAGAGGGGAGAAACGATTTTAAATCCAAAAATGGTTGAAAATAAAGTAATGCAACCCCAATACTAGTGACGGATCTTGAAAAAATTTTCGTGGGTGACCGAAAATTAGTGGTGACCATTATTAGTATATAAATTTTTTTTTAGTGGTGACCGACAGGATATATATAAAAAAAATTTCGTAAAACACGTATATATAAAAATTTTCTTCGTAAAACGTGTATACTCGATACCTCTGGACAAAAAATCAGCAGTGACCGAGGTCACTGTTGGCACACTATAAAAATCGCCCCTGCCCAATACAATCTGAATGTCGTCGGTTGGGGTATAACACTCATTAAGTATCCAAAGAGATAGTTGAAGCTCCTCCGACTATACCACCTAGCAACTATACCAATACACTAAGGCAAGTATACTTGTCGTGCATAGCATGGTATCGGTAAAACTGAATGTCGATCCTAGGATACGTTTTGTTTAATTAAAACAGTCGATTAATAATGAAGCCAATTTTGGGTTTTGATTAAGAAAATATTAAAGGAAAACAATTAAAATGGATTTGAACTCATTAGTTGGAAATGATCACTTACCTTCGTTTCCGAGTTCACATAAGGAGTGAAAAGAAAGGAAAGGAAATGCTAACATTTTTGTGTTCCCGAGCTTCATTTGAGGAAGGAAAGGAAAATAAAAAATGTTGTGTTTCCGAGTTTCACTTAAGGAAAGGAAAGGAAGGGAAATGGAAGGAAACTAGGCTATTTATTTTTTGTTTTCTTTTCCTTCCGATTTGAAAGGAAATTGAGTGAAAGGAATCATTTCTTTTTCTTTCCTTTCATTTCCTTTCCTTTCTTTTCTTTCGTTTTCTGTTATTTTCCTCATTAAGTGAACTCGGGAACGGAGCGTTAGGCATGACTCCTCCAGCACAGGTTTCATCCATGTATCGATTATGCTAATGAATCATCACTATGGTGAACTAGAGTTTCTAAAACAATATCACCTAATTTCTATGGGAAGTTTCACATCTAGGGCTATAGACACACCTTAATATAGTTACTATCAACCATGGTGAAGTGCTGACAAGTTGGTTGATTTTAAAGTGTCCTAGGCCTCCCGAGTTATTGGTGACTTGCCTCCTAATTGGAGGAAGGGTTAGGATATGGACAGTCCTAAACAGTTCTAGGGTTGTGTAGCAGTTGTGTTTTGATTGATGGTTTACCTAGGATTAACTGGACACGACTAAGCAGGAACAGATCTAACTTATGGGTGAATGTTTGGCTACTTGACAATGTCAAGGGTGGCTACTAGTAAATGATGGGGTAATATCTCACGCAAACCCTAAGGAGTAGACTCCTAACTAGGTGCAAGGGCTTCCCTAATGAGCGTGACTATTTCTAGTTCACGTATACGCTGCAGATTCTGTTATTTGGCTATACAATAAATACCAACCAAAGTTGACCTGCATTGCATATTAGAGGCTAGGGTTCCACAAATTAGAGGTAGGTCCAAGATCAAAATAGGAATACACATATCGCTAACTAACCAATCAAAACATATATTTTTCTTCAAAACACAAGCATAAGCAAAAACCGACATAAATCTAAATTAGCCCGTGACTAGATTCGTCTCGTCTAAATGATACGATGATTTAGTCAATAATCTTAATAATATCATTCAATACCATTAAATCCAAAATAAAACTCATAAGCATGATATAACTAAGAATTAAAATATTTAAGAATTAAAAATAATTAAACTAGATGGCTACCACCAATTATACAAATTGTCATTGTGTTCTTCCTTCGTCTTGCCTAATGCCAATTTCTTCGAATTAATTCTGCCCTCAGAAATTGTTCTTGAATATGTCAGAATTGTTGTACGAATTCAGAATGCTCCTTTCGTAAAATTCCAGCCGTCCGAATGTGTCCTTTTATTCCCTTTTGACAATTTAACCTACATGTGAGCCCATATATTCACAGCCCAAAAACATACACATCAGCCCATGTGCACTCTTTAAGAATTTAAAAGTCAAAATCATGTTGACTTTTTTTCCTTCTGAATTATATAACCTGTTTCACGAGAAAAAACAAAATATATAAATCAAATTTCCTAATCATTTTAGGTCACTTAAAAAAACAAACTTAAAACTAACAAAGCATTAATACATGAGGATTGATTCGTTAATCGTTATAGCTCTTGTGTAACTTAATCATATCATATTTGAAGCTCATTCTCCACAACCAACTAAAATTTGATATAAACTAGTTAAGCGTTAACTCCCAAAAATGTGCAATGAAAATCCATTTAAATGAGTGATGATGTCTTGGATTTATATGTATAAATTGGTACACATCAGCGATCGGATTAAATGAGCCTAAGCTCTGATGCCACTTATTAGGTTTATGACTAGCAATAAATATAAATTACCTACGTGCCACTTATCAGGTTCATGACCTACGTTCACAGACTACAACTAAAGTTTCTCTTTATTAGCTCATAATTCACAACATTACAATTACATAATATAGATATAAATAGATAAAAAAGGGTGATAACCTAAATAAAATAACTAACCCAAAAGACATTCATATCCAACAATCTACTATTTTTTCAAACGACCCGCAAAGGGTGATGTATGTTCAGACTTTTCTGTATATAAATAGCATCACTCTTAATAAAATAGTTTTTATGATTATAAAGAAAACGATAAACAAATGTTTGGTGTAAATGCAACCAACTCAACTCAACTTTTTGTCTTTTACTAAATAAACTTGGTTTTCAGTATAGGATGATTTTGAGGTATGATTCAAATCGTCTAGTTTACCTATTTTACTAATTCTATGAATGAGTATATACTTTGAGAATGGATGGTTTTAGACGTATGAGGTTATTTGTATATTATTAAAACCACAAGTGGTAAATTGGTAATTATGTTTAATTATGTCATGGATAGTAACGTACTTGAAAACGACTCTTTTAACCCATTAACTCAATTACAATTACTCCAAGAAATGAGACGGGTTCGTGGGATGTAAATGCATCTACGAAGTTGTAAATGGGATAATGTAAGGTAACAAAAATAAGGTAACCGAGTTATAAATAAGTTGGTGGGTTAGACTTTATGGAATTTCTTTTTTACTTATAATTCTAAGATTGTGAGGAGTGGGCGCGATAGGAACGAGAGGGGCTAAGCTAGATGGAAATCCACACACGGAAACACCGTGGCCCCTTCATAGGCCTTGGTGAAATCGTCAAATATCCTGACCAAGCCGTTGTCAAACGGTCATAATTTCAACCCGCCTTTAACGGTTACTTTCAATAAACTATTTTTTATATATTATATATATG
>JBCNJP010005321.1:0-60907 GCA_039602395.1 Deinandra increscens subsp. villosa
GTATGAGAGCCATGTGTTCATATGCTCGTTTTTGAAACAAATGGAGATGTTTTCGTTTATTTTCTTTGAACTCCCCTCCATGAGAAATCTAGATGAAAACAGAATTTTTCAAAGTTTTTTATGTATTTGTAATCATGAGCACTTGCAAATTCTTTGTTTCCTTATATGAGCAACTCTTTCATTTATTACACACTACAAACTTTAAGAGTTAGGATAAGGAACACCACTCTTTATCTGAGGCGGGAAAAGAAGAAACACCCGCTTTCCTTTTACAATCTTAAACTTATCTGAGATCATCCGGTTATTTCTGTTTGTTCAAATTTATCCTTGGAGTTCATAATCTTTTGTTTCTATGATCTTAATTATTTATTTAATTAAAAGGCACATTTTGCATTAAAAGTCTACACATATTTTGAAAGTCTCGAAACTTGGTTATAATAAAAGAGGATATGAGATACTCATGTTTTGGTTGACTTTTTATCCTTAACCTTTATCACTTTCTCTGCCTTCTAAACTGTTGTTAGCCGACAAAGCATGGCTGTCATATCTCTTTTGTACTACAATTTTGTCTCTTTACATCCTCTCTCTCTCTCTTAAAAAAAAAAACCAATGCACACTCTCTCTCTCAAAAATACGAGAGCATAGCAAACATGATAGTTGCAGGTTTTCATTACCGATCGAGGAACTCAGAAAAGACGAACATTTACGAGACAGCTGCTCGAAATATTTTGTTCAAACAAGTCTGGGTCAAGAATGAAAACGAAAGTAACGAGGGTGATGATGCATTCGGTCTGGGTATATGGGAGAAGAGAGATGAAGACGATGATGCTCGATGTTGCAACTGGTATAACGACAAATCCGATGATCAGTGAAAGAGCAACGAGGAATAGTAACCTCCGTTTATAATAACCATAAAGATGGTTAGGGGTGATAGCTGGGTCCTCGAGAAAGAAGATGACTCTGACAGGTCGACCACGATGGTGACGGATTTCTGCAACAAAAGTTAATGACGGTGAAGGTTGAGGAAGGCAACGGACCGCTAGGGTTTTACATACCTTGCATGTGTTAGAAAAGGAGAAGAGTAACATAGCTACTAGCTCTGCGTGTGTCGGAGATGGTAGAAAAGCAACTGTCCTCTCTCCACACTTCCATCTCAACGTCGAACAGAAAACCCACATCAACCGGATGTATCAATTCAACTGGAAAATGCTACTGTTCCACTTCAAATTTCAAGCGGAAGTCAGAAATTCAACTGGAACTATGAAGATCAACCGGAAGAGGAACTTCAACCGGAATCTTGAAGTTCAACCAGAAATCAAAACTTCAACCGGAAACTTAGTTCAACCGGAAACAACCTAGTTCAACCGGAATTCTGTCATCAACCGGAAAAACGGGTTTGCCGGAAAAACAGATTGGTATAGCTTATGTTCAACATCAGATCGTCGGAGGAACACATTTCTGCTTCAGCTAGCCGGTGATGCTCGTGGCCCCTGGAAATCACCGAAGTTTTCTTCTGTTCAATGTTCAGTCGCCGGAATTTGCTTCTAAGCCGCCGGAGTTCGATTCTGATCAGTCTTGGCTTGCCGGAATTCGCCTCAGGTCACCGGAAAAGTATATCCCTTCAGGTTAAAAGATGTTGTTTCCATTCATTAATGCTCATGTTCGAAATCCGATTCAGTTTTGACGACGGGTTTGCTCGATGATGCTTCTGTTTAGATGATATTTATTATCACGGGTTCGATTTGATATTGCCGCCATTTCAGAAATAGGTGAAGGGGTGACACAAATTTTTCTAATTGAAATATGCACGACGAACTTGATTGATATATTTGCTACTGGTTGCAAAAGTTTAGGGGGAGAAGAAGTGTCGAGCCTCTACGCAAGCCATTAGTAAAGAAATGTGATTGTTAACCTGCGATTAGACCTTAAGCCGTAACAGTTGCGACATTGCCATTATGGTAAAAATCGAGCAAAGGTTAATAGCACAAAAGAAGTGGTTTTTCTATGTGGAAAACATTGATTTGGTATTCGGCCAATTATTTCAAGATGGTTGAATCGTGGAATTAAGTCTCTAATTTTTCAAAGATCCTTTATCTTATTTACTTTCAACAATATTGGCACACTTGAGTTATGATTGAATCCTCAAGTAGCTAGCCATTGTGTTGAGCTTTGTAAACACCCTATGCATTTATAGCCTTTGCGGAATTTCGGGCTAGAAGATGTTTATTGTAGGGGGAGCTTCACAAAGGAGAATTGAAGAATGAAAGACTTGAAACCACATGAAGAATATCTTGAACTCAAGTTGCAAGAATACAAGAATCAATGTCACAAGTGTTGAGTATTCCATCTACCAAATACAGGGAGATTGTTGGGAATCGAGAGACCGAGCCAACAAGATTTGGATAGATGTGATTAATATTCAACGACCACTTATTATATACCGTCCCTACAACACGGTGAAGATCATGACAACTCAAGACAACACGACTCAACAAAGAAGAGACTCTAATGAATATTATTTATTGTTTAAATATTGTCACTAGTTAGTATTTTACTATTATGCCCTTAGTGAGTCTTGTACGATATATAGTGAGTCTTTCCATTGTGAAAGACATGTATGAGTGATGGAGAGAGAGTTAGTCATGGTTCTTTGAAGCTTGTAAGGGTTCATGAACTCACCTAGTAAGTTCATGATACCCGGGATGCGTGGGGTAGGTAAATTGTAATCATTCGGTTATATTTGATTATCCTACTTCACCTTGTTTATCTATCTATATTGTTCTTCATCTATCCATGTTCTACTAGCTTTTCTAATCATCATCATCAAATCTTAAACACCATCGTTATTCATATCCGGGTGTTCATTTGTTTCTACAAAAACGAGTTACACAAAGACTCGATCCGCTTCCGCAACCAAGGTATTTGATCACGACCTCGGTTTTTCAACTAAAGATTGAAGGATTTTTGGTACAAGCCAATATTTGGAAATAACATTCGAAGATGAAAACTAATTTGACAGCATAAGCTTAGGGGAAGATTGTAAGGAATATTACTTTGGTGATTTCCGGCTGAAAGCCAATTTTGAGTTGTTACGGCTGAATTTAAAGTTCGAGCGGAAATCTCAAGTTCAAGCAGAACAGGCAGTTCAATCGGAAGAAGCAAATTTTGTCTTATAGTGAAGATTTTGGGTGAACTCGATTATCCACCAGATAATGAGTTCAACCAGACTTTTCCTGAGAAGTCTTTTCAGATTCTCTAATCCTGCAAAAGTTTCTAGGTTGTTCTAAATATACCCAAGCCGCTCTTCTAAAGAAGAATGTTGCTGATCACATGCAAGATATCACATCTGTCGAAGTTTATTCTTTTGGTGGTTGTATCTGACTTTTTGTTTAACGGTTTAGATTAAATCGTTTGAGATCAATGGCTGTCATTGATCTCATCTGCACTATATATAGCTTAGTTAGCACTTTGTTTACACACGGTTTTTGATCACCTTGTAATAGTGTAACTTTGAGTTAATGCAAATAGTGCCGAGTATTTTATACTTCGTTATTACTATCTTTATGCAATCAAACACTTACATTGTACAAGTGAACTAAATTATGCTTAAGTAAAGTGAAATATAACTTCATTCAGCAAGGTTATATTTACTGGTAGAGAGTTTCTTGTTAATTAAAAATGATTAACACCGATCCTAGAGAAACTGACAAAAAACGATACCCCGGATCCTCAACATGATAGCTTAGTAATTACTTTATATGTTGATAACCATTTTGTTCGCATGATCCTAATAGATAATGGCAGCTTAGTTAACATCATACAACTAGACGTCTAAAAAGAGATAAACATTTTAGAAGATGAAATCGTTCCGAGATCCTTAGTGCAAGTAGGATTCAGCGGGGAAACTAAGAACACAGTTTGAGACATCATGCTTCCAGTGTACATAGAGGGAGTAAACTCAATGTAGAAGTTTTGTGTCATAGACTCTCTTCCCTATTGCAATATTATCTTGGGTAGACCTTAGATACATGACATGAAATTGTTTCATCAACCTATCATTAATGCGTGAAGCTTCCAACTCCTTAGAGAGTTATCAAAATCTAAAAACGACCAGCGGAAAGCTAAGAACTGATACACTTCATCCATAAAAAGCACAATGTTAGAGCATAATTCTATGTTTTATGCGATGTATCTTGAACATGTTGTAGTTATATGTGAGTCTAGGTGTTAGGCTCAAGCGAAACTGGCTCTGATCACGTGTGAGCCAACAGTCTGACTGCCGGGCGACATTATAGTTTCGCCCGGTAGTTTCGCTGGTAACCAAAAGTGGTCAATTTTACATTCTAAGCAAGATAAGCACGATTCATGAATTGTCACGCTATTCCCAATACTAAATCATGTATTTAAATCACATTGCACATAATGACAATAAATAATTAAACACATAACACATATGGACGGGTTTGGTGATCAACCAAAGGTCGTGGACGTATTCGGCCTAGTTAAGCATTAGTTACTAAGTTAACACTTATAACGTAACTAACGGAATTGTCTAACGGAAGTTAACCTTGGAATTCATGGATGTCACATCATCCCCTTGTAAATGGAATTTTCGTCCTGAAAATTATTCTTGTGTTGTAGTGTTCGCAGCATCGGTTGTCGTTGCTGGGGAAAGAAAGCAAAAGTTTTAGGGTCGCCACATAGTGTATCTTCTTACCTTTTGGTCCGTTGAATGAGTTTTGTCTTTGGTCCGCAGGTTGAAGATTCATATTTGGTCCGTGGCAGTTACTGGACCAAACCGTTGGTCCGCTGAAGCTATTAGTTCGCTGAAACCATTGGTCCGCTGAACATCATTGGTCCGCTGATTATCTTGGTCCGTTGAGTTTAGTTAGTCTGTGAAATAGAATTTGACTCGTTTGGTTTGTCAAAGAATTTGGTCCGCTGAAAGGGTTTTAGTTCGTTGAGCAGAAAAGTGGGTTTTACTAAAATTGATGTAACTTGAGTTCTGTTTGGAGTTACGAAACCCAATACCAGCGAAAACGATCGTCTTGGAAAGATCTACACTTTTACTGCCTTACGGATAGTATCCTTCATTTAAAAAACCGAATTCCACTTCTAAGAACTTCGTTTTTGTATTTCAAGTTTTTAATACCCGATAATACATTTCAAGATGATTGATTTTCAAGCGTTTTCAGCTATGCAAACTTCAACGCAAGCATTAATGAATTACGATAATGAAATAGGAACAAGTCAGAAATTTCCTAAGTTGCTAAAGATGAAAGATTATCACAACTGGAAGAAACGATTTGAATCATATATTTGTGCACTTGATATTGATCTGTGGATACCCATTGAAGAGGAACATAAATATCCTATGGTAAATGGGGAACCCAAAATGCGAAGTGATCTTGATGGAGATGAACGAAAAGTTTATGCTAAAGAAAAGAAAACATTTGGTAATCTCGTGATGGCATTACCAAGAGAATTACTGCATTAGTTTAAAACTTGCATAAACTCTTAAACTTTGTGGGAAGCTTTGAAAGATAGATGTGAAGAGAATGAACAGTATCAAAAGATTCGAAAGAAAGTTTTGCAAAAAGAATTTATAATTTTCAACATTATCCAAATGAAAAGATTTTAGATTTAGTCTCAAGGTTTTCTCATCTAATTAGTGAACTTGAAGAAGTGAAAATTACAAAAGATGATGATGCGTTGAAGGAAATGTTTTTGGAAGATTTACAAAATAAGTGAGAAAATTATGTCTTGTTGCTGACACATGTGTCTTATTGCAAGCTTGTGAATTGAAAATGTCGGTGAAAAAGACAACGCATGCTCAATTAAAAAATTCTAAATTATATTATGGAGAAATTCATCTACTCTTCATGCGAAATCTATATCAAAGATTATTCTCAATCCTTCGACTGCTTTTCTTGCTGGAAATGGTTCAGGAAGTTCTGAAGATTCTGATTATTCAAAGGGTTGTAATATTCACATTCCAGTTCAATCTATTTCAAGTTCTATTTCTGCCAAAGAAACTGAAAAATATGCTGCCTTGATATCTGCTTTAATATCATTTTCTTATAGATTGATAATTGGCAACATTGGTAATGCAGAGTTGTTCAAAGAAGACACGAGTCAGCTAGATGATAATCATCTAGATGAATTAAATAGAAGTGGGCAATTAGATATGTTGACTCAAATAGCTAATAGATTCTTTAAGAAAACTGGAAGAAAGGACATTAATCCAGATGGGAAACTTGGTTTGGAAAAGTCAAAAGTTAAGTGTTTCAAATGTTTAAAATTTGGTCATTTTGCTCGGGAATGTTCACAGTCAGCTAATGATAAATCCAAGTCTGGGGGTCAAGTTCAAACATTCAATACTTCTAATAATTCAATTCAAAAATCAACGATTACTCAAGTTCTAGACTGGGAACAACATAGTGTTCTAATGAATAAACTTTTACATGTCCTTGAATTTTACCAAGTCCTTGTAATGAAGATGAATCTGCTTTTGTTGTTAACATGGAGCAAAGTGATAGTTGTTTAACTGAATCTGAATCGGACACAAACGGTTATGATTTGTTATGTGAATTTTGTTCAAAGAAAGATAAATCTATTCAATAATTACTGAAGGAGAAGAATCAATTGCTTGAGAAATGTAAAAGTGATGAAGAAGAGTTGGGTGTTTACTAGAAGAAATGTGCAATTTCTGATGAAGTTGTGAAGACAAATGAGGACATTGTCAAAGAAAAGAGTTTGTTGATGAAAGAATTAGAGGAATCAAAGAAAAAGTTTGAAGATTTAAATGTAAAACGTTTATCTACTTCGGATCAGTATGAACTTTTGAAAGAAATGTGCGTTGATGCTACTAAATAGAAATCCAGGAGCTTGTGGACGAGCCAGAGTCCGCGATGAAAGAGGCTGCTGCTGAGTATATTACTCAGCAGCTGGAGCTGAAGGAGGAGATGCATACCCTCCTTAGTGGTGTTGTCGACATCACCATTAAGAAGGGTAAGGACGGGTGGAGGATGCTGAAATATTTAAGAAGATTTAGGCACCCATTTTTTTGGGTTTTTTTTTATGTTCTTATGATGTTTTTTGATCATTTCCACTTGTAAATTCTTATAAATATTAATATATGGCACTGTTTTCTTTTTAATCTATTATATGCTTTTGAATTATATTGTTTTGTGTTTTTTTATTTGAACATCATGCGTTATTTTTATTAAGTGTGAAATCAAGTGTTTTTTGTGAGTTCTGGAGTGTATGCGTGATTTTTAGAACAACTTGCGTGATTTTTTAATATAATGCGTGATTTTTTAACAGGTGCTATTATGTTCTGTGTGTTTGCGTTATTTTTATTAACAACATGCATTTTTTTAAGTTTAAGACATGTAGGTTTGTGTTTTTGTGAGTTTTTAGAGTGTATGCGTTATTTTCATATCATGCGTAAATATTTGAACATCATGCGTTATTTTATTAAGTGTGAAATCACGTGTTTTTGTGAGTTCTGGAGTGTATGCGTGATTTTTAGAACAACTTGCGTGATTTTTAAATATAATGCGTGATTATTTAACAGGTGCGATTATGTTCTGTATGTTTGCGTTATTTGTAATATCAACATGCGTTTTTTTAAGTGTAAGATAGGTAGGCTTGTGTTTTTGTGAGTTTTTAGAGTGTATGCGTTATTTTCATATCAAATACGCGTTATTTTTTTATCTATAAAACATAAGTGTGCGTTATTTATTGGAATACATGCGTTTTTTATTAAGTGTAAGACATTTATTTGTTAGTGTTGTGTTATTGTGAGTTTTTAAAAGTGTATGCGTGAATTTTATTTCAAGTATGCGTTATTTGTTTAAAGGTTAAAGGTTTGCGTTTTGTGTTTGATGCGTAAATATTTTTTCCGTATGCTTGTCTCATCTAAAGTTGAAAAGAATTTAATACCCCTTTTTTTTAAATTAATTAAGCATGTTTCATTTTTAGCGCCGTCAGATAAAAAAAAGCCCGCATATGAGCGGCCGAGATGCCTTCGCACACTTCGCACGGAAATCGCCTTTGTACAATAACTTTCCCCTACCCTATATATATATATATATATATATATATATATATATATATATATAGGGTGAGGTTCATTGTAGACCCCTTAAAAAGTGTGGACCCGTAGACCCCCTTTATAACCGTTAGATCTAAAGAGCTGGGTTTTTTGATTTAGGGGTACGATCGTCAAAAAGCCCCAAAATCAAAACCTTCGTCGTCTACCAAAATCCCGCTATCTCTCTCGAATCTCCACCGCTATAGCTACCAAAATCCCGCTAGCCCTAATTTCTTCCTCCTCATCGTCAAATCTCCCTCGCTTGCTCGTCGCTCCTCAATCTCGATTCTCTCCCCCTCATCGCCGATCGATTACGAGCCCTAATTACTTCCTCCGCCTGCTCGTCAATCGCCCTCCGCCTGCTCGTGAAACGGTTAGTGTGAGAATCAAGTTACATTCCAATGGAGAAACAAGAACTTCATCTAGATTCAAATGTAAATAAAACGTCCGTTTCAACTCCCAAAAAGCTCGAATGTCCGGCGATGATATCAGGTAAAAACTATCTACTGAGTTTTGATTTCGAGCATTTTTGTTGATAAGCGTTTAGATTTTTAGGATTTCCGATATTTGTGTTAGCAATTGGTTACGTATTAGTTTCATGTGTTTGATTTACAATTGATCATGCGTACATTCTGTTCTATTATAAAACTCTCTGAGATTTTATAACTCAACTAGACTTATAACTCACTAAGTCTAAATTGAGTTTTAAACTGTTTATTATAAAACTCAGAATATGCATGTAAAAAAAAAACTCACAATATGCTTGTAAAAAACTCACAATATGATTATAAGACTCTATGCATTATAAGACTCACAATATGGATGTAAAAAACTCACTAACATATTTGTGAGTTTTTACCTGCATATTGTGATTTTTTAAAACTGTTTATGACTGTAGTGAGTTTAACAGTGGTATCATCATCCATCAATTGGTTACTTATTAGTTTGATGTGTTTGATTTCCAGTGTTACCTACAATAGTTAGTTGTCTGCTTCACAGTACTGGTAATAACTCAGTGAGTTTAATAACTCACCGAGATTAATGACTCAGTGGTAATAGATTAGTTACCATAAAAATACTAAAAGTAAAACATGGTTTAGATTACATGAGGGTTCGATGTACAGTTTGATGATGATATTTGATTTCATTGTAACAATAAAGATGCATAAGTGAAAAATAGCAACAGAAATCGTTTTGAACACTAATACAAATCATCAAAAGACTTAGAGATGCATATGAGTTTTAGTGAGTTTTTATGGATTATAAAGACTTTTAAAAAATTGCTATCAGGCTCAGCTTTTGGGACATTTGGTCAGTCAAGACAATTTGGTGCAGATCTACCTAGAAGTCAAACTATTTCAATCACTGGTGGATTTGCCACTTTGGCCTCAGTTCCGGCCTCAGAAGGTGGTTTTGCTGCTGTAGCCACAGGAAGTGGCGGTGGTGGGTTCGATGGTGTTTTGAGCGGTGGTGCTCCTGCACTTGGTGGTGAACTTGGTGTATCGTCTTTAGGTTAATGCTTCTCCTAAATTCTTTTATTATATTATGTTCACGCATAGCCATAAATAAAAACTCACTTAAAAAATACTTTAAAAACAATTATTTGATTGATACTCACTCAGTGAGTTTAATACTCACTCAGTCAGTTTAATAACTCAGTGAGTTTAATACTCACTCAGGCAGTTTGTAAAAACATGATTGGATTGAACTTGATTGTACACAAAATCAAATTAGAACTCATTATTCTAGAAACAAATTTTATCTAATAATGTTTATATAGGGACTAGAAGAAGTTCAAGAATTGCTTTAAATACATCTTTTAGTAAATTTACAAATGATGTTGATAACCCAGTTAAAATAGATTGTGATGATGAAGTTCAAGGTTAGTTTAAAAAGAATTAAGTTAGTTTTAATTATCACAATTAAAATATATAAATTCAAGTTTCATCTGTTTTTAAATACTATTGTCTACTATTGTTTTACATATAATCGTTATGATGATTTCAAGATCAAAGCACCCAATTGAAGAGGAAATCAAGCCAAAAAATAGTAAATGAAAATGTGAAGAAGAAAAAGTTACAGAAGAAAATGCCACCAGCACAAGTTTCTGGTGAGTTTTATCATGACTCAATGATTTTTTATAGTGACTCATTGATTATTATAAACTCAATTAAAATGACTCAATTAAAGGAAATAACTCGGTGAGATATAAAACTCACTGATGAACTCACTGATGAACTCACTGATAACTCAGTGAGTTATAGTTTTAGTTTTTTTTACATGCATTTTTGTGAGTCTTGTTAAAACTCATTAAGTTTAATAAGTTACTGAGTTATTAAAAATGAAGTGAGTTTTTTATTAAAATGCACTGAGTTTTTTAACTCACTGAGTTTTAAACACAATTAAAATGCAGGGAGTTTTGTTTTAGAATTACAACAATCTTAATTTGTGTTTATGTTATTATTTTTATTTACATTTAGGTGATGAATTTGAAGAAACAAGTGAGGAATTAGAAAAAAAATCAGGTGATGAACTTGAAGAAGCAACTAAGGAAGTAGAAATAAAAAAGGAAACAAAAAAGGGGAGAAAGAAAATGATAACAGTTAGAAAGTCGGAAAAGAAAATGTTACCAAAGAAAGTAACTGAAGAACCAAGTGCAGAAGTAGACTTGGGAAAAGTAACAAAAAAGAAGAAAAGGGCGACACAGAATATCACACCTGTTAAAAAGCCGACAAAAGATGGTCAACCGAGAAAGAAGTTGGGGAAAAAATCAGGTTAAAATCACTAAGTTTTGTAAAAAAATAGTTTATATTATTTTACTATTAAAACCCACACAAATCAAGAGTCTCTAATAAATTTTATGCGAGTTTTATAAAAAAAGTGAGCTTTCATAACTATATTGGATAAGTATTGTGAATCTTGTTAAAAATGTTAGTGAGTTTTTTAAATAAACAATTTAAAAAACTCACAATATGCAGGTAAAAACTCACAAATATGTTAGTGAGTTTTTTACATCCATATTGTGAGTCTTATAATGCATAGAGTCTTATAATCATATTGTGAGTTTTTACATGCATATTGAGAGATTTTTTTACATGCATATTCTGAGTTTTATAAAATAAACAGTTTAAAACTCAATTAGACTTAGTGAGTTATAAGTCTAATTGAGTTATAAATCTCATAGAGTTATAGTTTTAGTTTTTTTTACATGCATTTTGTGAGTCTTGTTAAAATTGTTAGTGAGTTTCTTAAAACTCACTTAGTCTTATAACTCACTAAGTCTAATTGAGTTTTAACCTTTTTATTATAAAACTCAGTGAGTTGTATTATGTTCGTAGACACTGAGCTTTATTATAAAACAGTTTAAAACTCAATTAGGCTTAGTGAGTTATAAGTCTAATTGAGTTATAAATCTCAGAGAGTTATAGTTTTAGTTTTTTTTTACATGCATTTTGTGAGTCTTGTTAAAAATGTTAGTGAGTTTCTTAAAACTCACTTAGTCTTATAACTCACTAAGTCTAATTGAGTTTTAAACTTTTTATTATAAAACTCAGTGAGTTGTGTTATGTTCGTAGACACTGAGCTTTATTATAATCAATTAGTTTTATATAAAAAAATAGATTTCGTGAGTTTTAACTGAAGCTGCAAACACATGGTTTTTAAAAATCATTGATTTACTTTTATTGATGCAGGAATCATAGTAAAAATAGCGAAAGAGTATGTACCTTATAGTGGTCAAATGGTGTCAATGCGTACAGCTACATCTCACTTCATTACTATGATTTCAAGATTAAATGAAGATCAGAGGAAAATTGTAGAAAAAATAGGGTTTGGACCGCTTCTTTCATTGGAAGTAACTAAGATTCCAACGGGTTTGGGATATTGGCTTATAACAAATTATGATCCTGATGAAAACACATTAAATGTTGGATCTAGGAAGATAAATGTCACTGCATTGGAGGTTAGAGAAATATTTGGGTTACCAATGGGGGAAAAAGAAGTGATAGAAAGAGAAAAGCCACGTGATAGAGATGAGGTTGTTGCTGAGTTTAAATTCCAGTTTCCTCCTGAATCAGCTGATAGAGTTTTATTAGTTGAGCTTACAAATTTTATGAAGTCTCAAAAAGATGCTGGATGGATGTTTACTATAAATTTCATGGTGGTCTTTGCAACTATTTTTGGAAATACAATGAAAAACAGCACAGTGAATAAGAGATTCCTTAATAATATCAGACAAGATGCTGATATCAAGAATTACAATTGGTGTGAATACTTAATCAAATGTTTGAAAAGAGAAAGGCGAGACTGGAATGGTTTGAATCCATTTTGTGGACCATTGCAATTTCTTGCGGTATGTATTTCATTGTAGATAGTTTTAAAATTACATATAATTAGTTTTTAAAAACTTAATTAATTGATATTGAAACTCACTGACTCCTAAAACTCACTGCTGATTTTAACAGTGAGTTTTTATGATTGTATTAAGTTTTATGGTTAAAAACAAATTTAAAACTCTAAAAATATTTTATATAAAACACAACAGTTAGTTCCATTGAGTTTTATAATCATCTCAGTACACACGAGATGATTTATGCACCGAGTTTTATAAAAAAACTCACTGAGTTTTATAAAAATTACCACTTGAGTTTTACAAAATTCATTTGCATTTTGCCATTCCTTGATATTAATTAGTTTATATTATAATCTACACAGATGTTGATGGTACATGATGATTTCAAAAGAAGAAAAGAAAACATTGGTATTTTAGGGGTTAAATATATCAAGGATTCAATGTTAGAGACTATTCAAACATCACTTGAAGCGAAGATTAAATTAGATGAAGATGACATTGAAATGAAGAAAAAAAAGAAGAAGAATATACTGAATGCTTCAAGAGTTTTAAAAGAAAAACCAAGTCAAGATACTGTGGAATCTAAGACTTCAAATGTGAGATCTGAAGGTGATATTGAATCTGAAAAGAAGAAATCAAACAAGAGAACAGTTTCTAAAAAAGAGAGTCCAAGGAAAAAGAAAATGGTGGATCTTGATTGTACACAAAATCAAATTACACCAACAAATGAATGTGAGTCTCAAAAGAATAAAAGGAAAAATTTAGATTCAGATGAAGGAAAAAAAAAGAAATCCAAGAAGGGGGCATATTCTGAAAATGAGATATCTACGAGTACAAAGGAAATTTCAGATGATATAACACCCAGTTTAGTGATGGCATTTGATAAGGTAGACAATGAACTTAATTCAAAGAAAGAGAAAGTGAAAAAAGCTCAATCAGAAATCAAGCCAGGTGAGTTTGAAAAATTAAATTAAAATATTGTTTTAATATTGCTTCATTCTTATTGTGTGAGTTTTATTAAATGTTAGTGAGTTTTATAGAATCAAATAAAACTCACTAACATTTAATAAAACTCACACAATAAAACTCAGCACTGAATTTTAAACATATTATCAGTTTCATATATTTTTTTGGAGCTTGTTATGTAGCATAGATATTGTTGTTGCACTATTGACTAGATCAATGGAAATAGCTAAATATAAATTATTTTTTACAGGCAAATTGACGTCATCATTGTCTCTTTCAGCAAGGAAAAAGTTTTTGAAGAACCTTAGCTTAAATGATGGAGCTGATGAGAATAAAAATATGGCAAAAGGTAATCAAAACAGTAGTGAGTTTTTATACTAATTTGAAATCCCACATAATAAAACTCACTGAAACTCACTTAAATTGAGTTTTATTCTGAAATGAGTTTTAATATGTCATTTACAACTAGTGAGTTATTTTCAATGCACATCTAACTATGCAGTGAGTTTCACTATAAAAACTCACTGAGACTCATTAACTGAGTTATTTATAACTCACTGAGTTATTATACTAATTTGAAAACAGTAGTGAGTTTTTATACTAATTTGAAATCCCACATAATAAAACTCACTGAAAACTCACTTAAATTGAGTTTTATTCTGAAATGAGTTTTAATATGTCATTTACAACTAGTGAGTTATTTTCAATGTCATCTAACTATGCAGTGAGTTTCACTATAAAAACTCACTGAGGCTCATTAACTGAGTTATTTATAACTCACTGAGTTATTTATAACTCACTGATTAAAACAGTAGTGAGTTTTTATACTAATTTGAAATCCCACATAATAAAACTCACTGAAAACTCACTTAAATTGAGTTTTATTCTGAAATGAGTTTTAATATGTCATTTACAACTAGTGAGTTATTTTCAATGTCATCTAACTATGCAGTGAGTTTCACTATAAAAACTCACTGAGGTTCATTATTCACTATAAAGAATTATATATTCAGTGAGTTATTTCAATGTCACTGAGTTTTTAGATTCAGATGAAGGAAAACAAAAGGAAATAAGTGCCCAATATGATATTACCCCAAGGATGATGCTTGAGTTTGAGAAAAGTGAAAAAACAAAAGATGTCAGAAATGAAGATATATCAGATGATATAACACCTAGTTTAGTGATGGCATTTGATAAGGTAGACAATGAAGTTAATTCAAAGAAAGACTCAAAAGTTGTTGCAAATGAACCTGTTCTATCTTTTGGGTTTTCCATGATTGCTAGTCCTGACAAGCAAGGTAAGTTTTAAATCACTGAGTTTTAAAGTCGCTCAGTTTATCAATGAGTTTTAAATATGCAGCAAGTTTTATATTGTAATGAGTTTTACTCTTAAATTCTAGATGATTTCGACAAAGATCTTGATTCAAAGAAAGAGAAAGTAGAAAGTCCTCATACAGAAACCAAGCAAGGTGAGTTTGAAAAATTAAATCTAAATAATTAAAAATCAATGTTTTATAACTCACCGAGTCATTTAACTCAAAATACTAGCCAAAAAAAGTCAAATAAATGTGATAAACTAAGTTTTAATAGTATTAAACTCACTGAGTTATTTATCAGTGAGTTTATTCACTAAGTTTTAATATTCACTGAGTTTTAATAGTATTAAACTCACTGAGTTATTTATCAGTGGATTCTTTAAACATAAGTTTACTCTATAGATGTATTATATTTTGTTTAAAGCAATGAGTTATATAGATTTGCGTACAAGGAGAAAATGATATGAGTTTTTTAAATCTCATAGAGTTTTCAAACTATATTTTATCTAAAAAGACTAAGAATATCTGTTTATTCTTGAGTTTTAAAACTAGGTGAAAATGCTGAAGTGAGTGAAAAGGATGATGATTTCATGATGGCAAAAGGTAATTTTTTGTTTGATAATTAAAGTCTTATATATTCAGTGAGTTATTTCAACTCACTGAAACTCAATAATGGTTAAGACTCATAAATTAACTGAGTTATTTATAACTCACTGTTTAAAACAGTAGTGAGTTTTTATACTAATTTGAAATCCCACATAATAAAACTCACTTAAATTGAGTTTTATTCTGAAAATGAGTTTTAATATGTCACTGAGTTTTTAGATTCAGATGAAGGAAAACAAAAAGAAACAAGTGCCCAATATGATATTACCCCAAGGATGATGCTTGAGTTTGAGAAAAGTGAAAAAACAAAAGATGTCAGAAATGAAGATATATCAGATGATATAACACCTAGTTTAGTGATGGCATTTGATAAGGTAGACAATGAAGTTAATTCAAAGAAAGACTCAAAAGTTGTTGCAAATGAACCTGTTCTATCTTTTGGGTTATCCATGATTGCTAGTCCTGACAAGCAAGGTAAGTTTTAAATCACTGAGTTTTAAAGTCGCTCAGTTTATCAGTGAGTTTTAAAATATGCAGCAAGTTTTATATTGTAATGAGTTTTACTCTTAAATTCTAGATGATTTCGACAAAGATCTTAATTCAAAGAAAGAGAAAGTAGAAAGTCCTCATACAGAAACCAAGCAAGGTGAGTTTGAAAAATTAAATCTAAATAATTAAAAATCAATGTTTTATAACTCACCGAGTCATTTAACTCAAAATACTAGCCAAAAAAAGTCAAATAAATGTGATAAACTAAGTTTTAATAGTATTAAACTCACTGAGTTATTTATCAGTGAGTTTATTCACTAAGTTTTAATATTCACTGAGTTTTATTTACTATAAAAAGTCTTATATATTCAGTGAATTTTATACATAACAAAGTGAGTTTTAAAACTCACTGAGTTTTATACTGACTTAGTTATAAAATTTTAGATTCAGATGAAGGAAAACAAAAGGAAACAACTGCCAAATATGATATTACCCCGAGTTTGATGCTTGAGTTTGAGAAAAGTGAAAAACCAAAAGATGTCAGAAATGAAGAAATATCAGATGATATAACACCTAGTTTAGTGATGGCATTTGATAAGGTGGACAATGAACTTAATTCAAAGAAAGAGTCAAAAGTCATTGCAAATGAACCTGCTGTATCTTTTGGGTTTTCCATGATTTCTAGTCCTGAAAAAGTGAAAAAAACTCATGCAGAAACCAAGCCAGGTGAGTTTTAAAATCACTGAGTTTTAAACTCACTCAGTTTATCAGTGAGTTTTATATTGTAATGAGTTTTACTCTTAAATTCCAGAAGATGAAGGAAATGAAGTTGATGTTTCAAAAGTGATAGAGATAACACCATTTTTGAATGTTGATGCCGAGAAGACTTTTGATGCTGAGAATCAACAAAGGCCAAAGAGGAAAATTGTTTTGAGTGATCTTTTAAGGTCACCATATGTTAAAAGGCCCGTTCAAATGAAAGTTAAAAGAACAATTTTTGAAAAGGAAATGTCAGACTTTATTTTTAGTGCTTGCTATTGTAACAGGTTAGTCGACAAAAAGATATCAAGTAAATAAAAGTTAGTTAATTAATTGAATCATTTTTTAAACTAATTTTTTGTTGAATGTGCAGTGATGTTGTTTTCACAACAGCAACAGCAAATGAAATTGTGACACGGGATTCGATTGAGTCATTATGTCCCGGAGTTGAAATTCACTTAAATGTAATTACGGCGTGGGCGAGGATACTAAACTATCAAGAAAATTCCAAAAATAAAGAATCCCCAAGAAGACTCTTTTGTTCACCAGTGATGTTGGTATGAATTAATTTCATCTAAATTTATGCATTTTACAAACTTAACAGTTAAAGAACTCACTAACATTTAATAAAAACTCACTGCGTTATAAATCTCAGTGAGATTCCCCCCCCCCCCCTGTTGAGCAATGACATTGAAATTATTGTTTAGTATTTCACAAAGTAGTAACATATTTATTTATATTGTAACAGTTCCCCACTTTTTATGATGCTGGTGTGAAAAAAGAAGATCGCTATACACATTTTGAATCAAATTTTGAGTCAGTTTTATCTGCTGAAAACTTGAACTCACTTGAAGGAATTGATCTTGTCTTCATACCAATTGTCTTCGCATGGCACTATTATTTGATGTGTTTCAACTTGAAAACACAAAGAATTGAGTTGATTGACAACAATGGTGATAAAAAAAGGAAATATGGAACTATTCCTAAAAAAATGGTATGTCAACTTCCTTCAAATCTCATATCTGCTAAAAACTCAGTGAGTATTATACAAATTGCAAAAGACAATGGTTATAAGACTCTATGCATTATAATAACTCAGTGAGTTATAAATAACTCAGTGAGTTATAAATAACTCAGTTAATGTATGAGTCTTAACCATTATTGAGTTTCAACCAAATGTAAAAAATCATTGAAAATGTAAAAACTCAATTTCCTTCAAATCTCATATCTGCTAAAAACTCAGTGAGTATTATACAAATTGCAAAAGACAATGGTTATAAGACTCTATGCATTATAATAACTCAGTAAGTTATAAATAACTCAGTGAGTTATAAAACTCAATAAGTTTTTAACCATAAAACTCACTATAGTAATAAAAACTCACGGTTAAAACTCAAAACAGTGACTGATTCATATATGTGAATATGTTGTGTGTTTATAAATCTATTTAAGTGAGTTTTTTTTTCTTTTTTGAAGAAGCAAGCATTTGTGGATTATTTGATATCAATTGGGTACAAACATCATGAGAAAATGAAGAAGGCACAAATAATACGTTTGGAAATGCCTTGGAGGACATTGAATAACAGTATTGATTGTGGTGTTTTTGTTATGAGACATATGGAAACTTATTTCGGCGATTCCAAGAATTGGAATTCAGGTTTGCTAAAAGAAAAAGATCAAGGACATGATTTAGATGATCTTCGATATAAATATGCTGTAAAGATTCTTACACATAATATGAATTTGCAAAGTCATTCCAATGTTGAAGAAATGAAACAATACATGAAGTTGGAAGAAGATATTAGGATGCTTTTGAAAGAAGTTGCACTTGAAAGAATCCAAAAAAGAATGAAAGAACATTTGGATCCTATAGAAAAGGATGAAGATCTTGAGGAGAAGAAAGAGGATCCTAACAAGAAGATTGAGGATGCTAAAAAGAAAAATGAAGATCCGAAGAAGAAGAATGGTGTTCCAAAGAAGAAAAATGCAAATCCGAAGGAGAAGAATGATGATGTCAAGAAGAAACAAAAGGATTGAAGAACAAAGTAAAAAACAAGTTGTGGATATGTGAATTTCGACTTTTGATGTTTTTGTTTTCGACTTTTTAACACTTCTATGGGGTTTTTTTTAAGTACAAATGAACATGTGGTGTTTATGTGAAATTTGACTTTTGATATCGTGAATGGAGTTTCTATAATTAGTACAGTTTTTTTTTTAAGAATGACGATGTCATTGTTTTTTTTTAACCAATGAAGCTCACCGTTGATTATATAAAAATAACTCAGTGAGTTATAAAAGACTCAGTAAATTTATGAGTCTTAACCATAAATTCCTGAGACTGATAAGTAAACTTCTGGTGCCACTAGGCCAAGAAGCCATTTACCTCTCTTTAATGTGAGACTGATAAGTAATCTCCAGGTTCATCCGCCTTCAAAAAATATTGACAAATGAATCAACAAAATTTGGACCATATTGTAATGTTCTTTCTAACATTCCAAGTCCCCACCATCTGGTTTTTGATTGTTAGTATAAATTCAGTGAATATGTTGGACTCACTGTTAAAAACTCAACAAATGACTGACTTAAATAACTCATTGAGTTATAAAACTTAGTGAGTTACGTCAAATAACACAACGATTGGGAACATGTTAAGCTCAGTGCATTTTAACAAAAAAACGTAAAATGTTGAATAAATGTCTAGTACATCAATAAAACTCACTGCAGAAATGAGTTCCAAAAATTATGTTCATCTACATACTATTCTTCAGCTTCTTCATCTACTTCCCAAAATTCTTCAGCTTGTTCATCTTCTTCCAAAACCTCATCATCAGTGGCATCTACATAAACTTCTTCATTTTCTTCATCAGACTCAGCATCTATTTCATCTTCATCATCTTCATCTTCATCGTCTTCTTCTTCAATTAAATTACCATACACATCTTTTACTTCTTTGCAAGTTCTTCGATCATGTGTTTTTGTTGTTTTCCCACATCTTCCACACTTTATAGCTCTTTTCCTACTAAATTCCTTAGCTTTCTCAGCAGCCCCTATTATTCTTTTTCCGGAACCGCAACCTTTTCTCCTTGATTCTCGAGGATTTGAAACTTTTTTCAACTTAGGAACTTTTACACCAAGACGTTTCTCAAATTTAGATTTTTTATCCATTGGTGCTTCATTACTTGTTTTTTCCTCAACATTCGATTTTAAATCTCTAAGAGTTTCAACAAAAGTTCTCAATTCATCTTCCTTGTCAATCAACGTCTTTACACAAAAGTCGACCATAGTAATTGCTTCATTTGCAAGACTTTCAGCTTCAGCACTAGTTTTTGAATAATTATATGTCTTTTGCCTTATATCAGCAGGAATGAGATTTGGAGTCCATCGTCTTTTAATATAATTATTTGGTATTTCTTGAATATCATTCTGTTTAAGAACATAAAAGACGTGTCTGCATAATACTCCCATCCTTGAAAAATGCTCACAAGTACAAACAAAATCCATATGTTTTTTGTTAAACAAAACCTGAAATATAAAAAAAAAATTATTGAATGAAAAATAAACAGTTTAAAACTCAATTAGACTCACTGAGATTTATAACTCACTGAGATTTATAACTCAGTGAGTTTTTATGACTGTAGTGAGTTTAACAGTGAGTTTTTATGGAAACAATCACTGTTGCAAAGTTTAAAAACTCATTGAATATTAAATCACTATGCAGTGAGTTTTTAAAACACACTGATGAGTTTATCAGTGTGTTTTAACCAACATCAGTTAAACTTAAATACAAAAATTATAAAACTCACAGAGATTTATAACTCAGTGAGTTTTTATGACTGTAGTGAGTTTAACAGTGAGTTTTTATAGAAACAGTCACTGTTGCAAAGTTTAAAAAACTCACTACAGTGATTTAAATACAAAATTTCAGAATAAAAAAACTCACTACAAAAGATGAAATTAAAAAGTATTACCTTGAACTCTTTTTTTCTCTCCGTTGTGTAAAGTTGAATTCCTTCAATATCTTTATCTACCACTTGATTTTCGATATTGTTCTCCCTCACTTTGTAGATTAAAACCCCTTCCTCATTTTCTATAGAGTCATGTGAACAACTAAACACAGACTCATATATTTCATGTTGAACTAAGAAAATTTTTTTCCTAGTATACACTTTTGATGCATGACGCTCAATATTCAAAGGGGTTTTGAATTTAGGGTTTGTTTCCATTGTTTTGTTATCCAAAATTTCTTGATTATACCTTTGTTTTTTCATTGCAGTATCGAATGAGAGCATAAACTGGATTAAGGTATGTCCTTTGTGCTGAAATCTTGAAAAAAATGCGTTTTCACTTTCAGATCTTGAAGTTGTCCTCATTAAACCACACATTTCTGTGTTTTTGAAGTATGCTGGAATCCATATATTTCTCATTTCAAACATATCATTAAACCATTTAATCTGTTTCATGTTGAACTCATTTATCATTTCTCCCCATTTTCTTTCAAATTGAGCAGGACCCAAATATATATTCCAAACTAGCTTGTGAAAATCTTTCCTAAAATTAGTTCCATGCAATATATTTGAAGAAACCTGCAAAGAAAATTATTGAGTTATAAATCTCACTGAGTTATAAATCTTACTAAGTTATAAGACTCAGTGAGTTTTAAAAAACTCACTAAGAAACTTATTAAAATTGTTACTGAGTTTTTTAAGACTCAGTGAGTTTTGGATAAGTTTCTCACTGTATTTGAACAACACTTTGAATTCAAAACACCTTTTTCACACAAATAATGAAAATAAATGGATACTCATCCAGATTTGAAACTCAAACATTTACCTTGACTTATTAAACTAATTACAACTACATTAACCAAAGATTTAAAAAAGCACGAAAGCAGATTTAAAAAGTCAACATTTAGTATTTACCTTGCCTGGCAATTTGTTAGTAATATGCCACATGCAAAGTCTATGTTTTGCATCAGTGAAGACATCATCTACGGCTCTTTTCATTGCTGGGTCTTGATCACTTACCACAATGTTTGGTTGTTTCTTAAATGTCTCAACAAACATTTTTAGAAGCCAAGTGTAAGACGGTATATCTTCTTTCGAAAGCAAACCGGCACCAAAAGTCACACAATTCCGATGATTGTCAATTCCAGTAAATGGAACAAAAGCCATACCATACCTACAACAAAAAGAAAAAAAATCATAATCAGTGAGTTTTAACCAAAATTTCAATTTTTTAATGAGCTTTATAAAATCAGTATCCAAAAATGACAATTTTGACTTTCAAGACTAATGTTCAATACATAATCAGTGAGTTTCAAAAAATTCAATGAGTTATAAAAATAATAAACAAACTATAAATAAAACTTACTTGTTTGTATTGTATGTTGCATCAAACGACACAATATCACCAAATTCTTCGTAGTTTAGTCTTGCTATTTCATCGGCCCAAAACAATTTGTCTAATGTGCCATCATCTTCTAGATCATGCTTGAATGTATAATCATGGGAATTCGTCATTCTTTCATTCATTGAGTCAATTAACATTTGAGCATCATTTTCTCCCACAAAAACATTCAAATCCCTTCTGTAATTTTTAAAATCAACTACCGTTCCATGTAGTAATTGATGTGACCCTTTTAAAGTACTCAACACTTGATGAGCCTTTGTTGCACCAATATTTGAAGATGCAAGTTTGTTGATAAATTCTTCTTCTTGAAATCCTAACTGCCTGCTTTTTCTTAGCAAATGCCTATAATGAACTGGTACTAATTCATGATTATGAGCCTCCTCAAAATGTGAAACAACAAACATCGTAGTTCCTGCAAACTTCTGAAAAATAACCTTTGCTTTGCAATCTGTTTTTATTAGATTAACGTTTCTTTTTTTCTTTCTACTTTTTCCTTCATCAGCTTTGACAATATTGCATTTAGGTAGATAAGCTCTACTGCACATCACATATTTCTTGATGACTTCTTTATTTTTGTTTTTCTTACTTGATGAAAGCTTAGTATCAAAGCCAGATTTATAGGCATAAGTTTGATACATATTAATCGCTTCTTCTAAAGATTGAAACTTTGTTCCAAGAACTGGCTTTTCATTATCAGGAATGTCTGGAAAAAAAAGTCCTGAACCACCAGGACTTTGAGCTTCAAAACTATAAAATGACTCACTGGTGGATATATTATTTGAAGCTGCAAAAAATATAACAAAAATATTAAAACTCACTAAATAAAGTAAACAGAGATATAAAACTCAATGATTAAAACTATCTTAAGATTTTTTAGGTCACAATGAAACTCCCTGACCTGCTTCTTCTACTTCTTTACCCTTTCCCTCTCGTTGATTTTCAATATTGTTTTCCTCCATAAAAATCGCAAATACAGAATAAAACTCAGTGCACGTATATAGCCTGCATCAAATTATACTCATGTTATATAGGAAAACTTCCACAACTATATAAATTATACACATGTTATATAGGACATTTAGAGCATTTTCTGTTACTGGTGTTCGTTCATCTGGCTGCCAAAATTTTGATTGAAAAAAAGTAAATTTGGATGTGAGTTTTGAGATGGCTAGCACATACATAAAAGCTCTTCTTATACATAATGTGAACGAACACCAGTCAAGATTATAAATGGAACCAATCAGTCAACATTCCCATATAAGTTTCTAAATATGACCTAAAACTCACTAAGTTTTAGGTCAAACTCCGGTTTACATGAACTTCACACATAAAACTTGTCTGTTACACATGATTGGTAATACCTTAGTAAGTTTAACAATTCACTGAGTTTAAAAGACTCACTCAATTTGTAACATGATTGGTATTAAACTCACTGGAGTTTTAATATTGGTCCAAATATAATTTTGGTTCACTATAATTTTGTTACAAACTGTTACAAACTGAGTGAGTCTTTTAAATGAATCCTAACATAATGGAACCAATCAGTCAAGATTCCCATATAAGTTTCTAACATATGGCCTAAAACTCACTGAGTTTTAACTATGCTAGTGAGATTGAAGCAATATTGATTGAAAACTCACTGAGTTTTAATAAGCAGTCTAGGATACACGCTAGGAAAATCACTCTATGTGACCTAAGCTGATCATGAGAATGCATCAGGTCTTGTAATGCCCCCTCACGATATACGATCATATATAATAATTATATCAAAAGTCCTAGCTATGCTCGGAAAAGAAAACCAAACAAGTTAACACTCATAAAATTCGATGATACATCAGAAAACAGATCGAAAATCTATATTCAGAACCAAACTTTGAACATACCTCAAATCGAACAGAATCTGACGATGAAGATGAAGGAGCAATAGACGGACTGAATGTGCACGGTGATTTTTGACCTTCGCTCGAAATCCAGACGGTAATCAGAAGATGGATATGGTCGATTTGTTGTCTGAATTGAGGAATCAGAAGATGAAGATCGAAGATGGAGATCGAAGATGAAGATCGAAGATGGAGATGTCGATTTGGATTGACGGGAACGGAGATGTAACTCTGTACGTAACATGCCAAATTACCTTAAAGCCCATTAGTTAGAATTTCATTTAATCGATCAGCCCATATAATCTTAGCCCATATAATCTCAGCCTTTAAAAACTTGATAATCTAACGGTGAATAGAGGGGTCTACGGGTCTACACTTTTTTTAGGGGTCTACAATGAACTTTTCACTATATATATATATATATATATATATATATATATATATATATATATTATATATATATATATATGGAGAGGATCATTTGAGAACCAATTGGTTTTGAGAACTTTTGAGAACCATTCTTAGCCACTAGTTTATATATATGGAAAACTCCCCCATGAATTTGAATGCTTCCCCACTGAAAATTAGTGGCTCAGAATGGTTCTCAAAAGTTCTCAAGAAAAAAGTTCTCATTTGAACCTAACCCTATATATATATATATAGGTTTGGGGTAAAATACATCCAGCAAAAACGCTACATCCATTGCGGATTCATCTGGGGCGTCCATCAAGATCATCCAACAGCCAGGATCTATGGTGTTTCCGCCTATGGTGTTTTTCCCCCACCGAAAACACCATAGGCGGAAACACCATAGATCCTGGCTGTTGGATGATCTTGATGGACGCCCCAGATGAATCCGCAATGGATGTAGCGTTTTTGCTGGATGTAGGCTAACTCGACTCTCTCTCTCTCTCTCTCTCTATATATATATATATATATATATATATATATATATATAGGGAGGGGATCATTTGAGAATGGTTCTTAAACGTTCTCAAAAGAAAAAGTTCTCATTTGAACCTAACCCTATATATATATATATATATATATATATATATATATATATAGGGAGAGGATCATTTGAGAACCAATTGGTTTTGAGAACTTTTGAGAACCATTTTTAGCCACAAGTTATATATAAGGAAATCCCCCCCATGAATTTGAATGCTTCCCCGCTGAAAATTAGTGGCTCAGAATGGTTCTCAAAATGTTCTCAAAAGAAAAAGTTCTCATTTGAACCTAACCCTATATATATATATATATATATATATATATATATATATATATAATATATATATATATATATATATATAGGGAGAGGATCATTTTAGAACCAATTGGGTTTGAGAACTAAAAAGAACTAATCTCAGCCACAAGTTTATTTACATGTATCCCCCCTCCCATGAATTGTAGTGGTCCCCCCTGAAATTTGTGGTTGAGATTTAGTTCTCAAAAGTTCTCAAAACAAAAAGTTCTCATTTGAACCTAACCCTATATATATATATATATATATATATATATATATATATATATATATTATATATTATATATATATATATATAAGGAGATGATCATTTGAGAACCAATTTGGTTTGAGAACTTTTGAGAACCATTCTAAGACACTAGTTTATATATATGGAAACCCCCCATGAATTTGAATGCTTTCTCCCTGAAAATTAGTGGCTCAGAATGGTTCTCAAAAGTTCTCAAAAGAAAAAGTTCTCATTTGAACCTAACCCTATATATATATATATATATATATATATATATATATAGGGTGTGGAACTATTAATAACCCTTGCTTGAAGCAATAACCAAATAACCCATTTGAACCACCAAAATCATGACAAGTGTCACCCTCTTTCTCTTTCTAGTGAGGGTATTTTAGACATTTAACCCAACAAAAAAGGCACCCCCTCCATTTTAAAACGGCTATAACTTTTTTATCTGAAGTCGGTTTTTTATAAAAAAAATACCGTTGGACTCGTTGTAATTTTATCTTTAATTCAGATGTGGTCCCAACTTTTTTTGATATTTTTTCCCAAACGTTTGTACTGACATGTAATGTTACAAAAAGTAGCACTGGTGCCTTTTTTGTGGCGCTGCTGCCCTTTTTTGTAGCATTGATGTTAATACGGACGTTTGAAAAAAAAAGTTTTAAAAAAAGTCGAGACCACATCCGAATTAAAGGTAAAAATGAGGCGAGTTTAATGGTATAATTTTTATAAAAAACCGACTTCGGATAAAAATGTTATAGCCGTTTTAAAAATGGGGGTGGTATTTTTTCTTTTGGTTAAAATACCACTTATACCCTTTCAATTAAAAAAGAAAAAGAAAACAAGTCAGTACCACTTGGCACTCATCCATAGCACCAGCTTTTTGATCCAACCACTAAGATGGAGTTATTTGGTTATCACTATAAGAGGGGATTATTATTAGTTCTCATTCCTATATATATATATATATATATATATATATATATAGGGAGAGGATCATTTGAGAACCAATTGGGTTTGAGAACTAAAAAGAACCATTCTAAGCTACTAGTTTATATATATGGAAAACCCCCCATGAATTATAGTGGTCCCCACCTGAAATTAGTGATGGAGATTTAGTTCTCAAAAGTTCTTAAAATAAAAAGTTCTCATTTGAACCTAACCCTATATATATATATATATATATATATATATATATATATATATATATATATATATATATATAGGGGGAGGATCATTTGAGAACCAATTGGTTTTGAGAACTTTTGAGAACCATTCTGAGCCACAAGTTATATATAAGGAAATCCCCCCATGAATTTGAATGCTTTCCCCCTTGAAAATTAGTGGCTCAGAATGGTTCTTAAACGTTCTCAAAAGAAAAAGTTCTCATTTGAACCTAACCCTATATATATATATATATATATATATATATATATATATATATATATATATAGGGAGAGGATCATTTGAGAACCAATTGGTTTTGAGAACTTTTGAGAACCATTTTTAGCCACAAGTTATATATAAGGAAATCCCCCCCATGAATTTGAATGCTGTCCCCCCTGAAAATTAGTGGCTCAGAATGGTTCTCAAAAGTTCTCAAAAGAAAAAGTTCTCATTTGAACCTAACCCTATATATATATATATATATATTATATATATATATATATTATATATATACAAAAATACCCCTTGTTTTTTGTAGACCCGGTAGACCCCAAAAATAACCATTGGATTAGATTAGATCAAGGGCTAAGATTAGATTTGAGGATTTAAATGAGATTTTGGCTGAAAAAACGCGGAGGGGTATTTTTGTAATTTTTCAGCGTCATTTAAAAGTTGCAGTGAGTTTTATATTCTGTACTGAGTTTTATATTCTGTACTGAGTTTTATTTTTTGTACTGAGTTTTATTTTTTTGTATTGAGTTTATACTCAACATTGAGTTTTATACTCAACATTGAGTTTTATAACTTGGTGACTTATATAAAACTCACTAATAAAACTCAGTGAGTTTTATAAATCACTGAGTTTTAACTGAAGGGAGATAATGATAATGATAATCAGTGAGTTTTAAAACTTAATGAGTTTTAACTAAATTTTACAACTCACAATATAACTTGGTGACTTATATAAAACTCACTAATAAAACTCAATGAGTTTTACAAATCACTGAGTTTTAACTGAAGGGAGATAATGATAATGATAATCAGTGAGTTTTAAAACTCAGTGAGTTTTAACTAAATTCTACTATTGAGTTCCAAAACAACAAATCTAATAAAAATCAATCAAATCCATATAAAATTAACTGATAATGAATGTTCAGATTCTGCTATTGAGTTCCAAAACAACGAATCTTACAATAACTGTTGGTGAATTGAAGCTTATACACAAACAAAGCCCTAGAATCAGACGAAATGGAGAATTAACAGATGAAAACAAAATATACTACAGGAACTGAAATAATCATATAATCGTCCGATCATCCAACAAACAGACAATTCGCACCAAAAGCTCCACTGGAATCTCACTCCAATCCATCACCACCATAGTCCGTTCACTTTTTTACCCTGCACCGCCACCAAAACATTAATCAATCAATTAGGGCTCCAAAAAAAAATAAAAGGTGTAACCGATTCCCAAATTGAAGTTGGGAACTTTAACATAAAATAGTGAGTTTAGCATGTAGTGAGTTTTAAACTCAGCAGTGAATATTAAACTCAACAGTGAGTTTTAATTAGAAAACAATGACTGTTTGCTCTATTAACTTAGCGTCTCTTAATTTTTATAACTGAAGGTGGATAGTAATAATAAAATTCAGTGAGTTATAAAACTCACTCTTTATTTCTATATAAAACTCACTGAAAACTCAGTTAAAACTCACTGAGTTTTATTATTATTATCCACTCGAACCGAACTAGAGTTTGTAACTTGATTAAAACTCACTGATTACAAAACATAGAGTTTAAAGAATAGAGTTTTTGTAGTGAGTTTAATTACAAACAAGTATTAGTGTTTTTAAAACTCATCGATTATGAACAACTGGAAAAAACAAGTTTTAAAAACAAGAACTTTTGCAGTGAGTTTTAGTTATAATCATTTATATATAATTAAAACTCACTGCAAAAGTCTCTATTTCTTAAAATGGTTTGTAAGTTTTTCATTTGTTCATAACCAGTGAGTTTAAATCAAGTGAAAATAGTGAGTTTTATTGAAGATGTTAATATCAGTGAGTTTTAATAAAAAAAATTGTGTTTTATTGAAGATGTTAATATCAGTGAGTTTTAATATAAAATAATGAGTTTTGTTAAAACAGAGATATTATTCTCAATAATATATATTTTCCATACCATTCGATGAGGCCATTTTTCATATTTGGCATTGAAGCTAAGTTTTGATACACTGTTGTCAATCAAGTGAATCTTGTGTCTTTTCATATTGAAACACAGCAGATAGTAATGGCTTCGACAAATAATCGGTATGAAAATAAGATCAATCTCGATAACTTACTCGATCTTCTTTTGATGTTGTATCTTCATAATGATTTGGGAACTGTTAAACCAAAAACAAAATTCCAACATTAGATATAATGTAAATAAACATTTAATAAAATTATCTATAATCTCAAAATTAACCAAGTAAAAACAGTAAATTTTAATAACATCACAATCATTGAGTTTTAATGTGGAGGTGGCATTGTGTGTTGACATAATTATGGACAACTTGTTACAAATTTGGCTAATATGGAAGCCAACCAAACACATTGGTTCTATTTGGGTCGTCATAGGGTATGGGTGTTAATAAATCTCACTGAAATCAAACTCAACATAATCTAAATAAAACTCACTGAAATTGAACTCATTGCATTAATGTTTAAGAAAAATCACAAAATACATAAATAGGAATCTTTATAGATGTGTTAAGTCTGACCTGCATTTCTTGATATTCTAAACTAACAACATGTATCAATCAGGGGGGTTGTAACACATCTAAATCCATTTCTTGAGTTTTAATGTAACTGTTGAGTTTTAACTCACTGATTAAAACTCACTCTTTATTAAACTTACTATTCTTAAACTCATCAGTTTTAAACTAACTATTTTAAGATTCATTAGTTTTAATCAAACTATTTTAAAACTCACTGGATTAAGACTGATGTATTAAAACTCAGTTTGTAATGAACTTTTGATGAACAAAACAAAAAAAATGAACAAAAATGAGCTTTAAAACAAAAGTAAGGCTTTTAAATCCTTGGTGAGTTTTAAATATGTTTAACAACTTAAAATTAGACCAATATAATATTACATACCAACATCACCGATGAAAAAATAAGCTTGCTTGGTGAGTTTTAAATATGTTTAGAAACTTAAAGTCTTTAAACGAGACTAGAAATACAAACACCATTAGCACACACACACATATATCGATCGCTACTTTTGTTCGTATTAAACTGTTTTATGAGTTTTAGTACCCTAATTTTCTTAAGTTTACTATATTAAAGTGTCAGTGAGTTTTTATTTCAATCGAAGTTATAGATATGTTCATACATATTTATTTCATAATCTGAAGTTTTATACATCTATTAATTAAATACACATAAATTGACTGAGTTTTAAAACACATAAAACTCTCTATTGCTGATTACAATCAAATTCTAATCACTAGACATTAATTACAGAGAGTTGTAGCAGAGGTGATAATTAATGAATTTTAATCAAGGTCATAGTCAATAAGTTTTTTCAAATAACACTATAAGGTCATAATCAGTGAGTTTTTCCACATCATACTTTAAGATCATTATCATTGAGTTTTAATCAAGCTCATAATATAATTAAAACTTACTGAGTTGTATACAACTCATGTTACAAACTAACAATTAAAACTCACTGAGCTTATTAAAACTCACAATAGATTCTAAAATTACTAGCTACTTTCATGTTCATGTTAACACTCATAAGTATAGTTAATACAAATATGAGTTAAAACTCGCAACAAAATAAAACTCTATGGTATGTGATTAGTAACTTCATATCTTGTAACTTTTAGAGCACTAATAGAAGGTTAAAGTACTAAAAAAAATTTATAACACTTCTTTTTTTATAAAACTATCTTTTAAAACTCACTAACAATTAAAACTGATCAAGCATTTTATAAAACTTCTTTTTTAAAACTCACTGCAAATTATAGAACTGACTATCGAGTTTTAAACTCACTGCGATTTAAACTCACTGCAATAAAAAATCGGCGTTCTATAAAAATAACTGAAAATTATAAAACTCATAGTTGAGTTTAAAACTCACCGTTGAGTTTAAAACTCACTATTGAGTTTAAAAATATCATGTTTTAAAACTAACTACAGATTATAAAACTCATTGTTTAAAACTCACTTTTGAGTTTTAAAACATCGAGTTTTAAAACCAACTACAGATTATAAAACTCACTGCAAATTAAATTAACATATAAACCAAGTATATTGGTAGAAATGAAAGAAACTACAATAGAGAAATAAAATTATTAGACATTACCTGAAACTTGTTGGAAGGCATGGATGAGTAACTGCCGGCACTGCGATCCGATTCCTCAAAGTTAAAAGAAGAGGAACCGTTATCTGCATGCTAAGTTTGATCATGTCATTCTTTAGTACCTTTGACAAAAACATTCATGTCACTTTTTGAATCCAATTGAGTGGTGATGCTTATATTATACATTATACATACTCAAAATGACAAAATATATAGTAACAGCAAAAACTTTAGCAGAACATTATTCATGAGAAAGTAAAGGAAAACATGTAGGTATGATCCCAAGAGGTGTATTCAATGCAGCTGCTCAGTCTTGTCTTTCAAGCAATCCATCCACAACCTACTACAATTTGTATCCCGGCGTTGAGCACTTAAAGAGGTTGAATCATTTTTAAGCTCTAACAAAAAGATGTCATATGACTAAAAATTCATATATCAAAAGTTATAAAATTCAAGTTAAAAACTCACTTGAAAGTTGAGTTTTAATACTGACTGAATAATGGAACAATAAACTCAACAGTGGGTTGAGTTTTATAATTTCTGAGTAAGTTTTAAGTTTGAATAAAATTAAGTTTTAAAACTGCAAACTAAATTTGACTTTTAAAACTCACTACAAACTTACAACTAAATTTGACTTTTAAAACTCACTACAAACTCATTAAAATTGGTTTACTTATAAAACACCATTTAAGTTTTAAAATTCAAGTTAAAAACTAACTAGAAAGTTGGGTTTTAATACTCATTGAAATATGGAACAATTTTAAACTCAGCAGTGAGTTTTAGTTTTAGTTTGCAATGAGTATAGTTTGAACAGTGAGTTTTAAAGATAGATTATGCTGAGTTTAAAATTCACTGTAAATTATGAAACTCACTTTATAATCTCACTGTTGAGTTTAAAACTCACTGCAAATTATTTAGACTTTGCTCAACAATGAATGTTAAACTCAACGATGTGTTATAAAAGTCAGTGCAAAGTCACATGAGTTATAACTCCCTTGAGTTTTAATATGAATTATAAAATTAAAACTCACTAGAGATTATAAACACCTTTTTAACAGTAGGACAGATTCAAGCTCATATTACATGTCAGTGAGCTTTATAACTCGGTGAGTTTTATAACTCACTGGGTTTTATAAGTCACTGAGTTTTAAAACCCCCTGAGGGGCATTCGCGCTCTCACCAAGAGGGGTTGGTGTTTTAACTGAGTTTTATTAGTGAGTTATATAACTCAGTGAGTTTTATACAAAAGTTAAGAGTGAGTTTTAAAAACTAATTGAGTTTTATAACTCAGTGAGTTTATACTGAGTTTTATAACTCACTGTTAAAACTCACTGAATTTTATTATTACTATGCACCTTCTGTTAAAACTCACAGTTAAAACTCACTGAATTTTATTATTACTATCCACCTTCAGTTAAAACTCACTGATTATCATTATCTTCATCCCCCTTCACTTAAAACTCGGTGACTTATAAAACTCATTGAGTTTTATTAGTGAGTTTTATAAGCCACTGAGTTATATATATAACTCTCTTGAGTTATAAAACACATTGAGTTTGTAACTTGATTAAAACTCACTGATTAACAAACAGAGAGTTTAAAGAACAGAGTTTTTGCAGTGAGTTTAATTACAAACAAGTATTAGTGTTTTTAAAACTCATCGATTATGAACAACTGAAAATAAAAAACAAGTTTTGAAAACAAAAACTTTTGTGGTGAGTTTTAAATATTATCATTTATAATTTGCAGTGAGTTTTAAACTCAATAGCGAGTTTTATAGGGCGTGGACTTTTAAAGTTTGTGGTGAGTGTAAAAACAGTGAGTTTTAAAAATCACTATATATTTGCCAACTAAGTTCGTTAAAAATCACTATAGAGTGTTAAAATTACAGCTCAAGTTAAAACCCAACTCAGTGTTGAGTTTTATAAAACATGACTTTTAAAACTCAGGTTAAAAGGTCAAATAAAACTCACTACAAACTTAAAAAACTAGATTAAAAAGGTAGTTACATATTATATTAATAAGGTTCATATAATGAGGCAGAGTTATGAAAGCCTAATATAACCATAATCATGGCAACAACTTCATAGGTACTATAAATTACAAGTTTACACATAAAGCACATATCATGATCCGAAATACCTGTAACATTAGTGTACTCTTACCAACACCTAGATCATCACCAACCAAAATTAAAGAACCTACAAAAAGACAAAAATACCACCACAAAATATGTGTGTAAATAATTTATTGTGATAAGGGTTGCAACCATAGTAGTCAAAGACGCGCACCCAGGCAAGACCAAACCGCCTAGCAGCTATCCAAGTGCTCAGATAAAGTTCTGGCTTTTTTTTTTGTGCCAGAATCGCTTTTTAATAGCCATGCCCATAATCCCCAAGACTCACTCTTTTCACCTTGAGTGCACCTAGCACCTTTGACTACTATGATTGCAACAAAACAAATCAAAATTCGATCCAGAATAGTAAGGCATGATGATGCAAGAAATTGGTCTGTATTACCTGGCACTAGACCACCACCAAGAACCCTAGAAACTTTATCTCCAAATAGTTAAGATATAAACATCAAGCAAGACATATAGACATATACAATTAAAACGTAGTATAAAGCTGATCACTTGGCCCTTGAATGATCTTATATCCAAAAGACAACAAATTTTATTACCAAGATGATCACATTCAAATTCACATCCCAATACCACATAAAATACAATCATTCTATTAAAAACAGTTAACTTACAAAGTAAATCACCAATCTGAAGGGTTAAACCCGCTGTCAACATCCGTTAACCTTAACGGAACAACTTCTCCTCCCCTTTCGGTAATCACGATTGTACTATCTTCTCAGACACCAGGAACCCATTTGTCTTTCCTCCATCATCAACTTCTCTGTTAACTCCTTCATTGTAGTAACCGTGCTAATATAGAAACTAAATTTGTCGATAGCTAAAAAAAATAGGGCACGAACGATGAAAGAAAAAGGGATGAGATAAATCAACCATAAACATAAATTACCAGCGATTGGTAGAGGGATTCCCAGCAAAATTGCGGTGTTGGTTAGTGTCCCTAAACTTAGCATCTCCACCTCAGAATCCTCATCGTCCTCGTTGGTTTAGGGTTTTTCGCATACCTGTGATTTGATGGACGTCGAACAAAACTGAGTAACTGACTACGGGTTTTGAGATGTTCCTGTGTAGTTCACATCTCTCTGCGACTGATTTTCTCAACGCCATCTGCAGCAAGCTCATCATCTTCTCTGTCACTCAGTTGCGTAATTAGGAAGTCGATTTGGATTCATGGAGATAGAAGATGAAATAGGAGATGATTTAATGAAAATTGGTAAAGACAATCGTACCCTTAAACTTTAAAACGCATGTTTCATGATCCAACGGTTAAAAACAGGGTCTACGGGTCTACACTTTTTAAGGGGTCTACAATGAACCCTACCCTATATATATATATATATATATATATATATATATATATATATATATATATAGGGAGAGGATCATTTTAGAACCAATTGGGTTTGAGAACTAAAAAGAACTAATTTGAGCCACAAGTTTATTTACATGTATCCCCCCTCCCATGAATTGTAGTGATCCCCCCTGAAATGTGTGGTTGAGATTTAGTTCTCAAAAGTTCTCAAAACAAAAAGTTCTCATTTGAACCTAACCCTATATATATATATATATATATATATATATATATATATATATATATATATATATATATATACATACATACTAGTGGGGTACCCGCGCGTTGCGGCGAGCGACAGTTTATAGCGTGTTATTTGTCTCTGTTTGCGCATTCGGCGGTGACAACAATTTACATTACGATATTCATTTCTGTTAATGCAATGCAGCGTGACGACAATTTATAATGCGGTACATGTATAAAGTTTCTAGCCTTTTAGAACGACACTTACAAACATATTTTAGAAAGAAAAAAAATGCATAACAGCCCAAACTCATAAAGTTTTAAGCCTACGCCCAAAAAAGTATGTTACACGACATTATTTGTTGTACCATAAACTCAAGTTAAATTCGTTTAGATCAGAAATAGAAAAGTGAGATATTATGCTTCTATTTATAGTTAGAATAGAAAATTTTAAAGGACAGTTTGATAACCGTTTTATATTAATAATATATCAGTTTCAGCCGCTTAATCGTTCTTATTAAATCCACTTCTTTTCCTTGGCATAATTTAAATGTTTACTGTGCATTAACTTTTATATATCCTAACCACATACCTTATTTTGTTCACTTATTAATATAACTACATGGAAGAAACGACAACATCTCCTGCACGTAAGAGATAGCCGCAGCAATATCGATATAAGTCCAAGTTATACGCAAATGAACATACCATTTATCATTGTTTGTTGCTAGATAAACGTTTGTTTTCAAAATGTATAATATAATACAGATGTACATTTTCCAAGATTTATTACATGTCCATATTCTTTCTTGCCTAATTCAAGATTTATAACATGTATAAAATTCGAATTATAACGACAGTTAAAAACCCACTTCAATCAGATATGAAACTTGGTTGTTAAACTTTCTCTGATTGCCTTCACGTATAATCAAATCTTGGCTTTGATGAATACAAAAAAATATCAATTTTAAAAACCCACTTCAATCAGATATGAAACTTGATTGTTAAACTTTCTCTGACTGCCTTCACGCATAATCAAATCTTGGCTTTGGTGAATAAAAAAATATTAATTTTGTCATTAGTTAACATAAAAGGCAATTTTGTCATTAGTAAACATAAAAAGGGAATTTATTGACCCTTTGAAATGTGGATTTAATAGCAAAAAGGAAATACTTGTAAATATGAGTAATTTTAAAATTGAAGTGTCGGGTTGGGTTTTATAGAAAACCAATATTTTATAAAAAACCAAAAAACCAAGGAAAAAAATTATTTTTTTTAAACTTTTTTTTATATGTTTCTTTCATGATTTTAAGAATATTGGAAAAAGAAAAAACTTTAAAAACGTTTTCGAGTTTTTTTTAAAAATAAAATAAAATTCGAATTTTAGCTTGAAATTAATATTGCACTATGCAACAATAATATAAAATTGGTTTATGAATGTCAATTCTTTGTTTTTTACATTATTCGCATAAACCACATTCATATTTAAGTTAAGTCTCTTGTTTTTAAGTAGTTTTAATTATAATGCATTATGCAATACTATTGGTACTATTGCATGATGCAATAATAAAAAATCACTAAACTTTTTATTTTTTAAATTTTTTTTCCCATAAATAAAGCTAATAAAATTATAGAATTTTTGGTGAAATTATTTTTAAAAAATATTAATATATGAAGAAGTTATAGAGAAAAAAAGGTTGGTTTTTTGGTTTTCTGGATAATTATTGGTTTTCTATAGATCTTTCCCCTTGAAGTGTCGTCTAGAATTTAAAATAAAAGAAAACTTATTTAACCTATCCTGAATTCGAAATGAAAAAATCCTCTCATAGTCTTTGAGACCCGTGCATCGCAATAGAGTGATATTACTCGCATACCAACTTAAAATATATATATATATATATATATATATATATATACAAGCTTTTTAATTGGCGCGTTGCGGCCGGAATGACGAAGGATTAGCGGTCTTGACACACGTAACGAAACAAACACCCAAAAGTGTACGCAACTAAGCTTAACGTTTGATATATATCAACATTACACCAAAATAAGTGCAACGCCAACAATGGCGAAGCAATCTTGCCACACACTACGCTTAATGCGTTTAACGCTTGATACATATGAACAACACACCAAAATAGATGGCCTGCTAATAAGCTCAAACCAAGAACGGGAAACCCCTCGACTAAAGTGTTTGGCACATACCTAGAGGCTTCCAAAATGACGATAAACAATCGTTGGGGGTTTATATCCGAGTCAATATACCCAATTTGAGGCAATCGAGATCCAATTTCTTCAATCTCTGCAATTATAAACAGATCGGAGCCAAATATTCGAACACCTAATACAACGCAAATTCATATAAAATCGACAACATGCAATAACGCAGTCAAAGGCTACAGCCAAAAGAACAAAAGGGAATCAGCCCATATGCAACCAAAGAAACCCTAAAATATTAGGGGCATACCATTAAGGAAGAAAGGTTGGAAAGAGTTGTTGTACCATACGCTTTAATACATCTCCAAAAGCTTGAATCAAAACCCTAGAAATAAACAATCAATACAAAGATTAAATACAAAAAATCCAACCACAAACAAAACGATTAACAAACGGATCAATTTTGGCCAGAAATTAAACCCTCCAGAGATGAAAAATTTGGAAGAACAAAACAAAACAGAGGCCATATAGGCACACTTGTATAGCATAAAGCAACAACCATAATTACATAAACATAAGAAAGGCATATAAGGTTCCATTGTAATGTAACCCAAGCTCGACAGCAACATAAAAGTACGACAAAACAACCTATAGTGGCATACCCGACAAAGCGGTAGTAGCCCGACCAAAATGATATGCTTAGTCTTGGCTTTTCATGCACTAATAGCCTATTGGATTATCACTTCCCACCAAAATGGTTGTTAGTATGTGGCCATAATAAAGTTTTACAAAAAAAAAAGACTTCCCAATAGGTCATTGCTTACATTGTTACATTCCCGATCACGGTTCTTTCTTCAGGTTCGTCTTTAGTTTCAACCTTTTCTCGCTGGTATCTTTTGTTCCAGATGAAACAATTTTTCCTGCGCGTGTCGGAAAAAAAAGTTAAACATAATTGACTCTGTAAGCATGTCTATTTAGACAATTAGACCTCATCATATGTATGTAAGTTATGAACCATCTTAATCTTTTAGTTACACGCGAACACTTATATGAATTAAAACTCCATGCTCCTGTAAAATCAATTTTTTTTCTTCATAATATACGGCTTTTCCCCTGAATTACATAAACAAATTATCAGAACATCTCTTTTTATATTATTAGTTACATGAAAAAAATGATTTAAATAGTTAAAAACTATGGAATTGAACTTCAGAGGTGTGATTCAAATGCGTTAAAAGGCTACTGCATGTGGACCATCATTTTTTACTAATAAATAATACTCATTTGGTATCAACTCAAACATCAGTTGGTTAAACAGTTGTAAAGCCAAACCATATTACTAATAGGCAATTAAAGAGAAAGTAAAGCATACCAATTGCATTAAGAATAACCAATTTTATAAAAGCAATGACCCCAAACAGCAACTTATTAAGTTATTTTCATCCCTTCATTAAAACACTTGGTCATCTATACATAATTACATATCCACTTAAACTACATCTAAGACAATTTAATTTACATCTATACACACAGTTATGACCGTTTAATTTACAAACTCTTTCTTTTATTTTCTTTTAGCACCAAATGCAAAATTAGAAGATTAAGTGGATATGTACAGATGTAAATTAATCGTGATAAGTTTCTTTGCAAGACCTTATATGGCTTCAATTTGTTCTCTAAATAGATGTGAAAAAGGTGCTGAAAGGGTTTGGATTTTTAGAGGTCCACATGCTGTTAAAACTTTATCATTGCAGCAAGGTTTTAAAATCCTAACCTGAATCTTCTATTTGTAATTTTCATAATGTCAATATCATTAATATATGTTGGATCAATTCATGAAAACAGTTGGTATTAGGCCGAAGGCTATTGGGTGTTTTTCAATTGGATTTAACAGCACTAAAGGGTCAGTTCTGACCATGCAAACAGTATAATAGGCATATGGTTACCTTCTTCTGGGTCCGGTTTCCTTTTGGCCTTGTTTTCTGCTTCACTGCCTGAAAGTTCAGTCTTTTCCTTGGTTCCTGTTACTGACCAGGAATAGATGCGAATCATTTAGGCCACATAGTTCAATTGGTGGTTGGTTTATGTGCTTAATCATTAACAATGTTCTCTTTGATGGTATAGTTAACGAAACTTTAAAGTAAAACCGATTTACCAGGTACAATTATTACATTACAATTCCACCAAAAGTAAATTCTTTAATAGCCTAAGAAAGTTGTTCAGTTGAAGTGCATGTAAACTGGTAATGGCCAGCATGTCTAACTGTACAGTGTTCTTCAAAATATTTTTTCTTTTTCTGTTCTTTTTGCACCAAAAACAGTCAAATATATAAGTGGGGATATATGGGGGTTGAACAAAATTTCAAAAAAGTTATAGACAAACCTAGCATTCAACCGAGCAAATAAAACATGATGTACCATATAAGCGAATGTAGTCGAGATATGCAGGTATAAATGCAAGCACAAATATTGGATAACGTGTGATATGTACACAATAATACTAAATATTCAGGATTGAACAAAAATAAAACATGATTTGCCATATACACATTTACCTGAGTCCTGAGTAAGGTTGATTTAACCCGTGGAATGCAATAAATAGCCTACAAATAAAATGAGGCAAGCAAATCAACAATATCCACGACAAAAACACCCCTGTTGGTTCTAGAATCCTAAATTGAAATCAGTGAACCCAAAATAAAATGTGAAACTCAAACATATGAAAATCAGATTCAAAATTTCAAATTCATATAAAACCCATTTATGAAGACCAAATCAGAACCAAAGCCATAATAAAATAAAAAATGAAAGCTCCCTTTAATGGGACATAAATACAAATCAAGACAGTTGATATATAGAAGAGGCAAAAAGACTCACCTAACAAACAAAGACGTAACCAAACAACTTCATATTCATATGCAAAACAGAAAGAATAAAGCAAAATAGTGATTAATAGGCATTAACAGGAGCTCATAAACTTTCAACACATAGAAACAAACTAAGGTATTAATTAGAAGGCATTAATAAGCATCAATAGTTTTCAATCAACAACAAAAAAATGGCATTAAGCTGGTGGAGAACCTAAAGATACACATGCAATAAGAATGACTCCAATAACCTCATCAAAGCCAAAAAGAACACGTATTATTCAGAATCCAAGAGGCACGCCGTAAACCGTTAAAGGAAGCAATCACATAGAATTGAAGAGAGGCTGTTTTGGTTCTTATGTTTGAAACAATCACAGGCAAATTCAGTAACTTCTATACAACAGAGGCAAAAGTCCAACCCATATACAAACGGCTGTCTTTTTAGATGAACTAACGCACATTTTCGCTAAATTGGGCCTTTGTGCTTCGTTAAACTACTGCCTATGTTTGACTTTCTAATACTCTTTTACGAACATTAAATGTTGAACATATTAAAAGAATTATAAATTTTTTCTATAAGATTCAATGTATACTCTTATATACTTTCATATGTGTTTCATGTAAATGCTGCTCTGACTTGGTGTAAATTGATTAACAATTAGCAATTATCTATTGTCTTCCTTAATTTTAGGTTAGATATGCCTTTGGAGTTGATAAAAAACTCTTTTCTATATCACAAATGTTATGATTGAGTTTTCCAAAATATCTCAGATCCACTTTCTTAATTTCCATAGGTATTGATGAGTGGCTTAAAAGTGCATTTTATCTTATATTAACCATCCCCTAAACACACCATGTTGAGCATAAAATATATTTATTCAAGTGGTTTTGGTGTTTAAATTGTTATGATGTACATGAGCTAAAACGATGTAATTAAATATAGTACAAGACAACCGAGTCATATTCTTTATGTGGCATTATTTTTGGAGTTGATAATTATTCTAAAACAATTATTTGTTATTTTCTTTTAATTTGTAAATATATATTCTATGGTGAAAAATGAAAAGTAAATTTGGATGGATGTGCAGAAGTCACGTGAGGTGCACAAGAAAGTGAAGAAATTATGGCTATTGTGAACACAAAGTGAAGCCACAAGAAATCTGCAAAAATCACGATCCTTTAATTCGGGCTGTGAGCCACGTGGGGCTGTGAAGTTTGGGCTCAATATAAGCAACTTGTGGATTGGACTAAAAATACAAAGACTTGCGTTGGGCCTAAATGGAACGTGAGGGTTGTGCATTAACTAAAAGAAAGAGGAATTTTTAATTAAGAGGAACGAGATATATAAAGAAGGCATTATTCGACACAGAAGGATTGGAAGACGGCTAACGAAAAATTAGAGGGTTCGACAATTCTTTGGCTGCTAGTGCTTGGACCAGAGACAATTCCACACGGTTTTCTTAGTTCCTTTTATATTTTGATCATGTTTTTGAGCACAATGATTGTTGGCTAAAACCCTTTGTGACTACTCTGGGTGAAGGGTTAGTTAGGGCTGTTTTGAACTACTTTTTTTTATGTTATGGGTAAGATTTGAGATTGTGACACTCGATTAATCTTAGTGTTTGTTTGTTTTAATTGGTTGCTTGTTATTATCGTATGCGCCCCCCGCTCCCGGACTACCTTTCTAAGCATAGCTCTAGGACTATCTTAAGCAAGTACGTGGTAACTAGTAATTAGGTTAATCAAACTGAATACGGTTATGTCTATGTAATTTCCAGAATAGAAACCCGAAGTGATAAACTAGTTACCTAACAACCTGAATCCTAAAGTGGTTACCTTTGTCATCATATAAGATAATTTGTTAGTTTAAAATCAACCCATTCAGCTTAACAGCCAAGAGGCACCTTTACAATTTCAGTCATTTAGGTAAAGTAATTTAGGTTTAGATTAGTAAATCTAAGTTAGTGACAGTAATTTAGATTAAATAATTAGGATCACTAATAACCACCAACTCCCCTGGATTGATACCCAACTTACCCTGTCTATAGGTAGTTAGGATTATTTGTATAGCGGTAACGACAGCCGTTATCAAATTGGCGCCGTTGCCGGGGAGCTAGTGCGCTTAGTATTGCATTGCTAGTTTGATTTTACTTTTTTGTTTTCTTTAAACCTTTAAAAAAAAATCCAAAAATATTTTTCTTTTTGTTTCTTTTTGTTTAAGTTCGATATTACGCGTGGTATTGGTTGTCTTTGCATGTGCAGGAACTTACTTTAAGGTTGGCAGCATACACACAGTCGGTTATGAGTTATTACGGTCGTCAAGGCCCATCGGGTGGCTCATCATTCACACAACAATTTTCACACTTTGACCTACCACATCTGCAACCCCAAAACCAATCCGAATATGATGAAGCTGATTTTGATTTTTCACAACACAACCAACCAGTACGAGAGCCAATGATCCCTCAAAACAGACATTCGCCACTTCTAAACCAATATGCCAGATATAGTGTAGATGAAGAGGATGGGTCGATGGGTTACGTTCAAGGGAGAGCTGGTACAGTAAATGAGAGAGTTGGAAACTGGGATGGAGATTTCAAGGGAAATGTGTATGATGACCAGTTTAGGTATGAAGAGTTTAATGACTATGGAAGACATGGGTTGGATGATAACTCCATCAATGAAAAATTTGATATAATCATGGAGTTAATGAAGGAAATTCAGAAAGGAAACGAGATCAGGGATAAAGAGATCAAATCGTTGTCACAACAGGTTGGACAATTAGCTGAAGAAGTGGCGATCATCTAAAGAGATCAGGGTAAGCTTCTTAGTGATGCTCAGAGAATTACAAGTCACATATCTTCTAACACAGTGAGTGTCGACAAAGATGAGGTAAGTACTCGCCCTATTTCTGAAATTTCTGTTGTTGGTACTCATTCACCACAATTTGTTAAGGGCGAGAGCGAACATGATCAAGAAGTTAAAAGTTTTAAAAGGTCTGAAAATGGTTCTAATGGTATATTTTCTGGAATAAGTAATTTAAATGTGAAGGTTCCATTTCCCATGGCTTTACTTGCACCTGAAAATTTAAGTAAAAACAAACCACAGAGGAATGAAAAGTGGGAGATTTTTGAAAAAGTAAAAATTAATAAACTATTTATTGATGAAATTAAAGAATGCCCTGATCATGTTCAATGTTTGAAAGAGTTAAGCACCACCAAACGTCGTTATAAATTTCCAGAACAACTTGATTTAAGTGCGAGTGTGAATTCCGTCTTGTTGGGTACCCTTCCCCCGAAACTCCAAGATCCAGGAGCGCCTATTATTTCTATAAAAATAGGTGATTTTGAAGTGGACAGGGCACTTCTTGATCTTGGAGCATCCGTGAGCATTTTACCAGGAAGTCTATATGATCGGTATGATTTTGGTCCTTTAAAAAAAACCAACACTAATGTGGTGTTGGCCGATCAGACGTCTTTGAGTCCTAGGGGGATTGTTAAGGATGTGATTGTTAAAGTACATGAGTTTTATTACCCAGTGGACTTTTTAGTGCTGGATTGTGTTAAGAATACACATCCGTCTGTCATATTGGGTAGACCGTTCTTTGCTACAACAAAGGCTATTATTAATTGTGCTGAAGGAACGGTCAGAATGAGGTTTGGGAAAAAGAAAATGAGTTTGAAGGTATTTTCTAACATATCTAAGCATAAAACTGATAAAAGTGGGTCTTCTGAGAAGGAGAATCCGAAAGAAGAAAAAGAATGTTTTATGATTGACAGGTTGAATGAGAAGAAGGAAAGTAGATCTCAAGATAAAGAGAAGACGTCGAGGAAAGAAGGAGGAGAAAAGTCAATAAATTGGTGGAATTTGATCTTGAAAAATCAACTGCCGCTTGGTATGATCAAGTATGGGAGGATGTGTATTATAGAAGAAGAACAAGTCTAGGAGCGGAAGGATACTACCACCCTACACGTCCTCCATGAGCGTCGTATGAGGTAACGGGTCTGGCTGAAGACCTTAAACTTAGCGCTTCCGGGAGGCAACCCGAGAACTTTGTGGGTGTGTTCACTAGAAACCCTTACGAGACTTCACTCGTCCACTCGGGCTACCGAGTGGTTTAAAAGGCTTGTTGCATATGCTAAATGCAACCGTGATTCCTACGAAAGTGAGTTTAGAATTTATTTTTTATTTATTATTTGCATTTAATTTTGTTTTTAGTGTTTTTTGTAGTTTTCAGCTTGCTTGGCAAAGTTCAAGTGTGGGGAGGAGTCACGGGAGTTCCTGCAATTTAAACACGTTTCTAAATCACAATCAGGTCTATGTACTCTCTCCATAATTTTGTGTCTTTACTTTTGCAAGTTGTTTATTTTTAGTCTTATTTATTTTTGTTGTTTCTTTGTTCACATTGAGGGCAATGTGTATCTCAAGTGTGGGGAGGGGGATAACATTTTAGTTTGTTATTTTTGTGTGTGTTTCAAAAAAAAAAATTTGAAAAAATGTCTTTGGATTAACTTGCAAAACATGGAAAATGATAGTACAATTGGGAATCGGTTTTCAGAAATAAAATTAAATAAAGAAAGGGAAAAGTGGTAGAAAAGGAGAGAATGAAAAACATGGATAATTTGTGATGTGTCGGTAGGCCCAACTGACCTAGGAATAGCTTAAAATGCCCATTGTGTTTATTGTTGTATAAATATGTAATTAATTAGTTTGCCAGTGGGTTCCCATTTTAGGAGTTAGAGTGATATTGAAACTGATGATTAGGAGGAAAAAGACCTTTTTAGATTAGAGACTTATATATCTTCAGAATAACCTGGCACGTTATGATCTTTTTGCGAAAGCAAATCCGAGAAATAACGGCGCCCCATCTTTCCATCTTTTGAGCATAGTAGGTAATAAGCGGTTAATGAATTAGAGTGAAGGGACAAAATACTCACGTACGAACTAAGGATAGTATCCCGTGGTAAGTGCCTCTGATGATGTCCTGGATCTTGCGGGCAAAATACTCACGTATGATCTCGGGGGTAAGACCTTGTGAGAGAATGCCTCTGATGATGTCCGTTGGTAATAATAGTTAAAATTAACCAATTATTGATGTTTTAAATAAAAAAAAGAAAAAAAAAGAAAAGAAAGAAAAAATGAGAAAAAAATGGTAGACAAATAAATGCTCACAATTTCATTCATCCATTAGATCCACCATTCTTGGGATATATGAGTATCTGGTTTAACTAGGGTGGGAAAATCTATAAATATCATCTCAAATACCCTTTACTTTGACCGAATATGAGTCGGGAGTAGATTAAACTTGAACTTTCTGAATGTGGGACACATAGGCAGGTTAGTACAATTGATTGGTAAATTATAAACACTTTGGGGGCGAAACAAAATGTCAGTGGTTGGGTGGCTTAAAAGTGCATTTTATCTTATATTAACCATCCCCTAAACACACCATGTTGAGCATAAAATATATTTATTCAAGTGGTTTTGGTGTTTAAATTGTTATGATGTACATGAGCTAAAACGATGTAATTAAATATAGTACAAGACAACCGAGTCATATTCTTTATGTGGCATTATTTTTGGAGTTGATAATTATTCTAAAACAATTATTTGTTATTTTCTTTTAATTTGTAAATATATATTCTATGGTGAAAAATGAAAAGTAAATTTGGATGGATGTGCAGAAGTCACGTGAGGTGCACAAGAAAGTGAAGAAATTATGGCTATTGTGAACACAAAGTGAAGCCACAAGAAATCTGCAAAAATCACGATCCTTTAATTCGGGCTGTGAGCCACGTGGGGCTGTGAAGTTTGGGCTCAATATAAGCAACTTGTGGATTGGACTAAAAATACAAAGACTTGCGTTGGGCCTAAATGGAACGTGAGGGCTGTGCATTAACTAAAAGAAAGAGGAATTTTTAATTAAGAGGAACGAGATATATAAAGAAGGCATTATTCGACACAGAAGGATTGGAAGACGGCTAACGAAAAATTGGAGGGTTCGACAATTCTTTGGCTGCTAGTGCTTGGACCAGAGACAATTCCACACGGTTTTCTTAGTTCCTTTTATATTTTGATCATGTTTTTGAGCACAATGATTGTTGGCTAAAACCCTTTGTGACTACTCTGGGTGAAGGGTTAGTTAGGGCTGTTTTGAACTACTTTTTTTTATGTTATGGGTAAGATTTGAGATTGTGACACTCGATTAATCTTAGTGTTTGTTTGTTTTAATTGGTTGCTTGTTATTATCGTATGCGCCCCCCGCTCCCGGACTACCTTTCTAAGCATAGCTCTAGGACTATCTTAAGCAAGTACGTGGTAACTAGTAATTAGGTTAATCAAACTGAATACGGTTATGTCTATGTAATTTCCAGAATAGAAACCCGAAGTGATAAACTAGTTACTTAACAACCTGAATCCTAAAGTGGTTACCTTTGTCATCATATAAGATAATTTGTTAGTTTAAAATCAACCCATTCAGCTTAACAGCCAAGAGGCACCTTTACAATTTCAGTCATTTAGGTAAAGTAATTTAGGTTTAGATTAGTAAATCTAAGTTAGTGACAGTAATTTAGATTAAATAATTAGGATCACTAATAACCACCAACTCCCCTGGATTGATACCCGACTTACCCTGTCTATAGGTAGTTAGGATTATTTGTATAGCGGTCACGACAGCCGTTATCAAATTGCAATTTGATAACGGTTGTCGAGACCGTTACAAATCCCCAACTTAATAAAGATTTGTAGTAGTGGAAGTCGGGGTATCGAACCAAGGGAATTGGTGGTCACTTGTTAATTGACTAAATTACGACTAAATTATCTTAAATTACTTAAACCTAAATTGCAAGAAAATTAGAAATTTGCCTCTTAGCTGTAAAAGTGGATTGATTGATTTAACACTAAATTACTGAAACTAAATTACGCTAGCAAATGTTGACTTTAACTTATATGAACTAAAGGTAACCACTTTAAGATCCGGTTTCGTGAATTACTGATTTCGCACTTCGAGAATCTAACCTAGAAACCACATAGACATGGCTGTGCTAGAATTCATTCAACCTAACCAACCGACTATTATGAACGTACTTAGTATAGTCCTAGAGCTATGCAATTAAGGTAGTCCGGGAGCGGGGGGTACGAACACGACAATCAATCAGAAAAATCAAACAACTAAACACTGAATTAATGATTGTCACAAGTCAAGAATTCATCCAATGTCAAAAACCCTAGTTTGAAATCAGCAAAACACTAACCTTCACTTAAAGTGATTACAAGAAAATTAGCCGGACATGGCAAAAATCAAAAACACGGAAATCATTGAAAACGTCATCGAAAAACTTGTCAAATGCTTGGAAATCTTCACCGAAGGCCTGGAAATCTCCTGGAATTCGTAACCAGTCGTTCAAAGTCGTCCAAGAGAGCAGAAGACCGAATGAATGGCCTTACATTGGCTTAAATAGCCAAACCCTAATTTTTGGCCGACATAGCACCCATATCGTGGCGCGAGGGTCTCTTCTCCATATGCTCGCGCCACGAGCTCGCCAAAATAGTCGGGCTCTTCTTCTCAACACGCGTCGTGTCGCGAGGAGCAAGGCTCAACCCTCGCGACACGATCTGACTTCAAATCCAGAATTCTTCTAAAACTTCAACACTTTAATCCAACCAAATTCGTCACATAAACGTACAAACCTGAAATCAACAAAACTATACCAAGTGATGCGTTCCCGACTGAATATAAACTATAAAAACAGGAAATTAAGAATGATAACACACTACAAATCACTAACACATCACATCCCCACACTTGTCTTTTTCCGTCCCGGAAAAACTGCCACGGAATCATAATTGGGAAATCAATTACAAAATCACAATTAAACCTTTAACTTATCCACCAATTAATTCCACAAACCATTATGTAATCACATATGCTAACTGTAATTGTCAGTATTTCGGTCCGACTAAACCCAACCACTGACCTTTGAGCCCCCAAGGTGCCTGTGAATTACCAATCAAGTGTACTATCCTGCCTATGTGTCCCACATTAAGAAAGTTCAAGTTCAATCTACTCCCGTCTCATATTCGGTCAAAGTAAAGGGTAATACAGATATGATATTTATATTTCCCCACCCTAGTTAAACCAGATACTCATATATCCCAAGAATGGTGGATCAAATGGATGAATGAAATTGTGAGCATTTATTTGTCTACCATTTTTTTTTCTCTCTCTTTTTTTTTTTTTTTTTTTTTTTAAGCAATAATTGGTCCATTTTAACTATTATTACCAACGGACATCATCAGAGGCATTCTCTCACAAGGTCTTACCCCCGAGATCATACGTGAGTATTTTGCCCGCGAGATCCGGAACATCATCAGAGGCACTTACCACGGGATACTATCCTTAGTTCGTACATGAGTATTCTGTCCCTTCACTCTAATTCATTAACCAGTTTATTACCTAATATGCTCAAAGATGGAAAGATGGGGCGCCGTTATTTCTCGGATTTGCTTTCGCAAAAAGATCATAACGTGCCAGGTTATTCTGAGGATATATAAGTCTCTAATTCAAAAAGGTCTCTTTCCTCCTAATCATCAGTTTCGATCTCCCTATCACCCCTAAAGTGAGAACCCACTAGCAGATTAGTTTAGTTACATATTTATACAATAACAAGCACAATGGAATAACTAAGCTTTACTAGGTCAGCTGGGCCTACCGACACATCACAAATCAGATACGTTTTCCATTCAATCCTTTCCTACCACTTTTCCCATTTCTTTCTTATTTTTATTCTGAAAATCGACTCCCAATTGTACTATCATTTTCCGTGTTTTGCACGTAATTCCAAAGACATTTTTCAATTTTTTTTTAAAACACTACAAATAAACTAACTAAAAATGAAAAATCTTTTTGGATTTTTTATATGTGTTTTTTTTTTTTTTTTTGTTTTTTTTTCAAAATAACACAAAACTACCTAAAAATGGAACCTAAAAATGGAAAAACTGACGTCCTGTCCCCCTCCCCACACCTAAGATCAACATTGTCCTCAATGTGATAGAAGACACGCACAAACTAATATACAGACACGAACGATAAGAGAAAAATTAAAAGAAAGTAGACTAAAAAATAAAAACAAAAGTTGGAACAGACTCCCCTGAGATAATTCCATGGAAGCTCCTCAAAAGGCGTGCCAACACAAACTCCATTCCGAAAGTGCCGTGGCTCAACGCATTCCAACAAAGCAACTATAACATTCTGATCACTATCACATATTCTAATCATCACAGATAAATCCATCATATCATCATATATATCAACAAAAATAATCACAACCACCCCAACCGGTTATCCCGTACATGACCCCCAGTATATAATATAATATTAAGTACAGACCAATATCATGAAAACAAAATAACCAAAAGAAAAGTACAAGGATAGAAAGTAAACCGATCGGGTGATGCCTGCTATCTCTAATCCGCCTCCTCATCTCCAGCAACTGGCATCTCCTCATCTCGCGTCCCAGAACTACCAGCACCATCTCCAGTCTCAACAAAACCAGCATCAGTACCTGCATCTCCCGAACCACTAGCACCAACCCCAGTAGCAGCCTCATCTCTCACCCGCTCTCTGTATATCTCTGGAATCTCAATCCCCTGATGTATCATCTGTAATCTCAACATCCCCTCTAACCTATCAAACCTCTCATCAATCCGCTGATCAATATGATCCATCAGCTGATCCCTCAATACCAATAGCGTCATCGGCTTAGGCCTCGGCTCTCTCCTCGCATGTGTCGGATGAGGGCGCTCCACACTAAACGTAACACGCTGTCTGTGTGGTGGAACGGCCCTCTGCATCGCCTCCGCAGCCTCAGTACCCGCCGGAGGATGCACAACAAAACCCTCCCTCATCGGCACCCACGCCGGAGGGTCCTGTAACGATACCATACCAGCAACCCTCAAATCAGTCAAACCAAAGGCGATAGTCCTCGGTCCCCTAGTCAAGTGTGTAGCATGATACCTCTGAAAAACACCCAAATGATGGGCTATCCTCGTAATATACGGCCCCATATCTAACCTAGAAGTAACGCCTCCTCTACGAACTCTCTGAAACGCCATCAACATCACATATGCCACATTGAGGTCATGTGGCCCCATAATCGCTCTCATACAAATCAAATCCAGACGGTTACACTTGTCGGTCCCAGACTTACGTCCGACAAGTGTGCAAGCAATAATCCTGTGTAGATAACGAACCACAGGATCCCGAATAAATGACGCCGGAACAGACGCGGCATAATCACAGTCAGCGATCGTCCTCCAAAATGACGCTATCTGCCCATCAGTAATGCCCTGGGGATGGGGTTTCTGAAAATAACCTCTCGGTGCAGACTCAAAGGCTGGCAACTCCACCTCAGCCTGAGTATAAAATCCTGTAGCCACTGCAAACTGCTGAATACTCAACTCAAACATCTGACGACCCAGCGAGAAAGACACCGCATACGGCTCGGAAAAACGGCCAGACTCCAGTCTAAATGTAGAATGAAACTCCAATGTCAGCGCCCTATACGATCTATCAGCACATGCTAAAACCTGCCTCCACCTAGGCGTCAACAAGCCCTCTATCCTCTGCCTACCTCCTAATGTGTCTAACAGCTCCCAATCGAATGTCCTACACTGCAACAACTCCTGGTCTAACAATTTCTCGCACTGCACGTACTCGGGCGTCCCCTCAGCAAACTGAAGCAGCGTGTGCTCTCCTAGCACCCTCTGGTCCTCCGGAATGGGATCAACAGTGTGATCCGGAAGAACCTCCTCATGACGATAATCGATCGTCCGTGCTCGTCTCTGAACGAAAACCGGATCACTCGGCTCTCCGCGTGGCCGCTTAGGCGGCCCTCGTGCCCCCCGACCTGGCTGTCGCTCAGCCATCTCTGCAAAACAACTATTAGGAACATAGAATAATAATAACAGCAGATTGTGTCCCAAATTTCAATAACAATCAAATTTTTTCAAAACAGGAGTCCCATCGTGGCGCGAGGAGGAAGCCTCAGCCCTCGCGACACGATGCCTAAATATCTGGCAAAACCCTAAATTCCACCCGCGTCGTGGCGCGATGGTAAAAAGCTGAGGGCTCGCGACACGACGCCCCTTTCTGACTGCAAACCCTAATTTCAACATCGGATCTTGGCGCGAGGGTCACGAGCAGGGGCTCGCGACACGATCCCTAATCCGACGGGCAAAATTAAAAACCGGTGAAATCCGATGCCTCGTCAACCAAATTAACGCCGAAACCCGGCATTCCCGAGCACTCGTACTCACATATCGTTCATTTTTCTAATCGCTATTGTGCTCGAGATTTGCTACGTTACACTATGATAACAAAACCATAACAAAATCAACCTAAAACTAGCAATTACCGGCCAAAATTAAACTCGAGAAAGACGTACCTGTAGTGATTACTGCGAGAAAAAGAACAAAGCGAGGCGGCGCTCGGTGGTCGTGCGATGGATGGCGACGGTGATGCGATGGTGTGGTTTGCGACGATGGTTCGGTGGTGTGCGGTAGTGATGGTCGCGCGGTGGTCAACGGTAGTGATGGTCGCGGCGGTGGTGGTGAACGGTGAAGGCGCGGTGGTGAATGGTGGTAAACGGTGGTGAGCGGTGTTGATGGTGAAGAGTAGTGGAGGAGTGGTGGTTTGGCGATTAGGTAAAAAATGACCGACACCTGGTTAAACGTTATTTTTTTTCAAATTTTTTAGAACGCGTCGTGGCGCGAGGGTCTGTGGTTGCCACCGTCGCGCCACGATCCCCAATTTGGGAAACCCTAATCGATCCAGACACGCGTCGTGTCGCGAGGAGCAATGCTCAACCCTCGCGGCACGACCTGAGCTACAGTGGCAGACAATTTTTCAAGTTTTTAAGCAATTGGCCACTTTTTTTTATGTTCTTTCTCACACCACCACCGACACCTTGATTTCTTATAATTCTAACCTGGACATACCTGGAGTGTCTCTGTATCAGCTTCTCCATGCCTCTCGAGCCTCTGAAATTGCAACTAATTAAAACAAGAACAAGAACAAAAGAAAAATAAAGGAAAAACTCAAAATGAAACGCAAAACCCGGGTTGCCTCCCGTTTAGCGCTAAGTTTAACGTCTTCAGCCAGACGGTACGACTCTTCAAGCTTTTTCAAATCCCGGGTGTGTGTATGGTGGAGCTAGAAAGTAATCATCTTTGTCCACCTTCCCATGAATATCCGCGGAATCCACATAAGGCTTCAATCGATGTCCGTTCACAACTTGCCTCAAATGATCGTCAAGATCTTCAATCTCCACATTACCATACTCTCCCACTCTAACTACCACGTATGGACCTGTCCACTTACTTTTCAACTTGCCCGGAAACAACTTCAATCTCGAGTTATATAACCACACTTTCTGTCCCGGTTTGAACTCCGTCAACCTCAGCTTTGCGTCATGATACTTCTTCATTCTTTCTTTGTAGGCCGATGCAGAATCATACGCTTCAGCTCGCAACTCCTCTAATTCACACAAATCTAACTTCCTTTGTCTTCCCGCTTCATCATAATCCACATTCAACTCTTTGGTCGCCCAATATGCTCGATGAGCAATCTCCACCGGTAGATGACATCCCTTACCGTAAACCAACCGATACGGGGTCATTCCAATAGGTGTCTTGTATGCGGTGCGATACGCCCATAAAGCATCATCCAACTTAATTGCCCAATCCTTTCGGTCAGGTCGCACTGTTTTCTGTAAAATCTCTTTGACCTGCCTGTTGGAAACTTCAACTTGCCCGCTCGTTTGCGGGTGATAAGGCGTTGCAATTCTGTGGTCCACCCCATACCTCTTCAAAAGCTTGCTAAACCAAAAATTCTTAAAATGTGATCCCCCATCACTGATGATCACCCGGGGGACTCCAAACCTCACAAAAATATTGGATTGAACAAACTTACATACCACCTTGCTGTCGTTGGTTTTGGTTGCGATTGCTTCCACCCACTTCGATACATAATCAACAGCTACCAGAATATAAACAAACCCATGGGAGTTCGGGAACGGACCCATGAAATCGATCCCCCAAACATCAAATAAATCTACTACCAAAATCGGTTGCATGGGCATTTCATTGCGCTTTGAGATACTTCCCATCTGCTGACACCGATTACACGCCTTTGCAAACTCATGTGCATCTTTGAAAACCGTTGGCCAATATAATCCTGATGATAATACCCGGCGACCCGTTTTATGACCACTGAAGTGTCCTCCACACGCTGATTCGTGTAACAAACTCAGAACACTCGGCACTTCTTCACTTGGCACACATCTCCGAATTATTTGATCGGGACCTATCTTGAACAAATCAGGCTCGTCCCATACATAGTGTCTCACCTGAGCCTTAAACTGCATCTTCTGCTTAGATGTCCAATGATCTGGTAATGTACCTGCAGCCAAAAAATTAACAATATGAGCATACCAAGGTAAAGTTGAAACAGAAAGTAAGTGCTCATCGGGGAATGTCTCATTGATCCCCATGCTATCTCCATCTTCAATGTGTGGCAGTCTAGACAGGTGATCTGCCACCACGTTTTCTGTCCCTTTCTTGTCACGAATCTCCAAATTGAATTCTTGAAGCAACAGAATCCACCGAATCAGCCTCGGTTTAGCATCCTTCTTCTCCATCAAGTATCTGACTGCGCTGTGGTCTGAATACACAATCACCTTGCTCCCCCAAATGTAAGACCTGAATTTGTCAAGAGCAAAAACAACTGCAAGCAACTCTTTTTCAGTAGTAGTGTAATTCAATTGTGCCCCATCTAGAGTTTTACTTGCATAATAAATTACCACAGGTTTCTTGTCTATCCGTTGACCCAAAACAGCCCCGACCGCGAAGTCACTCGCATCACACATTATTTCAAAAGGACGCGACCAATCGGGTGCTTGCAAAATTGGTGCTTCAATCAAATTATTTTTCAAAGTGTTAAAAGCAGTTAGACACTCATCATTAAAATCAAATGGTTCATCCTTAAGCAACAATTTGCAAAGAGGTTTTGTAATTTTACTGAAATCTTTGATAAACCTCCTATAGAAACCGGCATGCCCCAGAAAAGCCCTTATTCCCTTAACATTGGTCGGGGGTGGCAAAGTTGAAATAACTTTAATTTTTGCCCGATCCACTTCCATCCCCCGACTTGACACAACATGTCCTAGAACAATACCCTCTCTGACCATAAAGTGACTCTTTTCCCAACTCAAAACCAAATTTGTTTCAATGCATCTATCCAACACTTTAGTCAATTGATCTAAACAAGTTTCGAAAGATGTACCAAAAATTGAGAAATCATCCATAAAAATTTCCAAAGAATCCCCGACCATGTCTGAAAAAATTGCCATCATACATCTTTGAAAAGTGGCCGGGGCATTGCACAGCCCAAATGGCATTCTCCTAAAGGCAAAAGTACCATAAGGGCATGTGAAGGTGGTCTTTTGTTGGTCCTCGGGGTGAATGGCAATTTGGTTGTACCCCGAGTAACCTTCTAAGAAACAATAATATTCCTGACCAGACAATTTTTCAATGATTTGATCAATAAAAGGCAAAGGAAAATGGTCTTTAGAAGTCGCAGTGTTCAACTTCCTATAATCAATGCAAATCCGCCACCCGGTTACCGGCCGGGTGGCTATTTCCTAACCTTTTTCGTTTCTGATGATCTGAATGCCGGCTTTCTTTGGGACAGTTTGTGTTGGACTTACCCATGCACTATCTGAAATTGGGTATATGATGCCTGCGTCCAACCACTTGAGAACCTCCTTCTTGACAACCTCCCTCATGTTGGGGTTCAATCTCCTCTGCGCATCTCTTGCCGGTTTTGCTCCCTCTTCGGTGATTATCTTGTGCATCACAATGGAGGGACTGATGCCCTTCAAATCAGCGATCGTCCATCCTATCGCTGCTCTCTTCTCAGCTAACACCTTCATCAATGCAATTTCCTGCTCTTCAGATAAACCTGCAGCAATGATAACCGGAAGTGTGTTACTATCACCAATAAAAGCATATTTCAAATGTTTTGGTAATTCTTTTAATTCTAAATTCGGAGGTGATTCGAGTGATGGTTTCAATTTTGAATCAATGTGATCTGGCAAACTCTCCACATGATAAGACCAAGGCGGTCTTCGCTCCTGAACAGCTAACAGCTCCTGTCTCTCTTCTTCTTCTTCCATCTCCTTCATTATACCTGCATGTTCCCTGCCAAAAACAGAACACTCCTCGGTGGTTCCATCCTCCTCATTGCACGCAAAGTAAGGAGGGACAGTTCCATCAACAACGTCCGCTCGAAAGCATTCGTCGTCCTCCCGAGGGTCAGTTACATTGCCAAAAATACTTAATCTTATCTTTCGATTACCGAATGTAATGTCAACGGTGCCCAATTTACAATCAATTTGTGCATGGCTTGTGGCTAAAAATGGCCGACCCAAAATTACCGTTGGTTGAGAATCCTTTTCGACTGACACATAATCTAAAACCAAAAAGTCTACAGGATAGAAAAACTCATCAACCTTAACAATGACATCCGTTAACACTCCCCGGGGTAGCTTTGGGGTCAAGTCAGCCAAAATCACCGTAGTGTTGGCTTTTTTCAATGGTCCGAAATCGTACTGATCGTACAAGCTCCCCGGAAGTATGCTGACACTAGCTCCAAGATCCAATAGGGCACGAGTCATCTGAAAATCACCAACTTGAATAGAAATCATTGGTGCCCCTGGATCTTGCAACTTCTGAGGCAAAATACCTGAAATAATGGCACTCACTTCTGAATTTGCATCAAGTCGTTTTGGAATTTTGTAATTACGCTTTTGAGTGCACAATTCTTTCAGGTACTTTGCATAGGCCGGAATTTGTTTGATTGCATCCAAGAGGGGTAAATTAATTTTAACTTGCTTAAACACATCCCACATTTCCTCTTGGTGCGGCCCCCTTTTTCCCAACTCTTTTTGTTTTCCCGGTTCGATTAATGCTTTAGGAAAAGGGATGGTATTAACCTCCACACCCTCTTCCTTTGATTCTTTTTTATTCTCACCCATTACCCTATTTTTTGACTCTTGAAAAGTGACACGTTTTTGACTCTTAGGGCTAACAGGTTTGTTTTCTACCGGTTTTTCATTCTGAACATTTTCCTCTTCATCATCACTTACCCAATCCTCAACCACCCCATCAACCTGTGTTTGAGGTGTCCCCACCGTATTATCTACTAACTTACCTGACCGCAATGTTGTTACCTTGTTGATCGGCACATGTCTTGTGTTCTTTGATGTGGATGCCTGATGCTGCGGGTTGATGGTGGTATCACTCGGCAACTTCCCCGCTTCTCGTTTTGCTGACTCGGCCGCCAATTGACCCACTTGCTTGGCCAAAGCTTCATGATTTTTCTCTTGAATTTCGAACTTCCTCTCTAAACCCTTGAGTGACTCCATAATGCTCGTTAATTGTGCTCCAAGGCCATCATCTTGCTTCGGTTGGTTCTGCTGATAATTGCGTTGTTGCTGATTCCCACCTTGATTGTAGTTATTCCGTTGGTAGCCTCCCGAGTTGTTTCCTTGACGATTCTGAGACTGCTGGTATTGCTGTCCTCCACCCTGCACATAAGAACCTTGAAAGTCAGGATTCAATTGATTGTTCGCATTACCATACCTGAAGTTTGGATGATTTCGCATGTTCGGATGGTATGTGTTGGAGTTGAAATCGAATGGTTTCCCTTGAACATAGCTCACATCCTCCTGCCCGCTACCCAAAGTAGGACACTGATTCGCATAGTGTCCCAACTCGCTGCATGTTGCACAAACGACAAATGATGATGCTGCCTTCGCTTCTTCACTACCACCACCGACACTGAGTTGTGTTAATTGTTTCTCCAATAAGGCACACTTCTTCTCCAAGCTCTCATACTTCTCTTCCACACCGTAATCCACTGCTTTTAGTGCTGCTTTTGGTCTTCTAGCGGATTGGGCATGTCTCCTTGATGTTGTAGACAAACGCTCCAGGTGAGCCCAATCATCTGCTTCCGGATTTGTGAGAAACGTTCCATTGCTTATCGAAAGCAAATCCCGAGCATCATCCTGCAATAAACCATCATAAAAACAATGAATTAGATCCCACATTTCAAAACCATGATGAGGACATTTTCGTAAAAGTTCTTTAAATCTAGTAAAGGCTTCATGAAAAGGCTCCCCTGATGATTGTTGAAAACCTCGGATGGCTGCTCTGCCCTCACTGGTCTTGCTCATTGGATAATACTCATCCAAGAACGCTTCTTGCAACTCCGCCCATGTATGGATGCTTGCGGCGGGTAAACTATCAAACCACCGGCGGGCGCGATCCTTGAGTGTAAAAGAGAACATCATCAGTTTAACATCGTCAGTTGTGAAACCTGTTGCGCCAATTGTGCTGCAAGTAGATTCAAACGATTTTATGTGAAGGTAAGGCTCCTCCGTCCTCTTCCCATAAAACTCCGGCAAAAACCCCAAGTATTGAGGTTTCACTTCAAATGCCCTATTGTTCTGAGAGACCGGAGTTACAACTGCTGATGAACTTGGCATAATGATCGGCTTGAAATGGCTCTCAACTCCTTGCGCTCGGGCTGGTGTCACTATCCTCGGTACGCCTCCTTCCATGTGAACTTGATTCCTCCCTTGATTATTAGGGACATAAGGTACACCCCTTGGAGGTTGATTCTGACGCACTGGTTGAGGGTGAACCGGAGGTTGTTGTCGTCGTGGGTTAGCTAACACCTCCGGTTGACCTCTAACTGGGTACCCATTGTCTTCATCAGGCTCGTACCACTCTTGGTCCCACTGTTCGTCCTGTTGCTGCCAATCTTGCTGTCCTCCATTGTCTGCAGCTCCATACCCGTACCTTTGCTGATCGAACATCGGGTTTTGCCAAACATTGGCCTGGTTGGCAGGGTAGAATTGTTGAGGGGGTGGTTGCTGTGGTGGACGGCGAAATAGGGGTGGTTGTTGTGGTGGTTGCTGTGGTGGTGGAATCGGGGGTTGACCTCTGTAACGGAGGTCTTCTGCGTCATGATGTGACGACCGAGCTGAGTGGTGTGAGTTTGGTCGCCCGTCGAGCGGGTCTTCAAGGTTTGGATATGGTTGTCTCTGAAAAGCTGGCTCATTTTGTGGGTTCTGTGGCTGAAATTGCGGGTCTTGAGGTTGGTTTTGAAGATTGGGGTCATTTTGGGGTGGGATTACTGGTTGTTGTTGGTTTTGTGGCTGGTTCTCCATGTTTCTCCTGCTTCTTTGCTCTGCCCGGTTCTGCCGAGCCGTACGTTCAATTTCTGGATTGTAGATTAACGGTGATTGCTTTTGCGAATCCCTAGTATGCATAAAACTTGCACAAACCTGCAAAACAGCCAAAACAAAGCAAACGGGTTACGTAGCACTGCTCTAGAGGTTGCAAGGAACACGTTAGAAGCAATGAAACACAAAGTTGGGGGGCCAAAAATTGGAAAAACTTTCTGTCCAATTGGCTCCTATCGTGTCGCGAGGCTTGTGGGTGGGGGCTCGCGACACGATGCAAGTAAAATTCCGAATTTTTTAATTAATTTTTTTTTTTAAAACAGAATAAAATGCAGGGAATGAAAATAAAACACTATTTTTGGATTTTTGGAATTTTTAGAAAAAATTTAAAAACAATTAAATCAACTAACAAACAAGCGCACGATTCCCCGGCAACGGCGCCAATTTGATAACGGTTGTCGAGACCGTTACAAATCCCCAACTTAATAAAGATTTGTAGTAGTGGAAGTCGGGGTATCGAACCAAGGGAATTGGTGGTCACTTGTTAATTGACTAAATTACGACTAAATTATCTTAAATTACTTAAACCTAAATTGCAAGAAAATTAGAAATTTGCCTCTTAGCTGTAAAAGTGGATTGATTGATTTAACACTAAATTACTGAAACTAAATTACGCTAGCAAATGTTGACTTTAACTTATATGAACTAAAGGTAACCACTTTAAGATCCGGTTTCGTGAATTACTGATTTCGCACTTCGAGAATCTAACCTAGAAACCACATAGACATGGCTGTGCTAGAATTCATTCAACCTAACCAACCGACTATTATGAACGTACTTAGTATAGTCCTAGAGCTATGCAATTAAGGTAGTCTGGGAGCGGGGGGTACGAACACGACAATCAATCAGAAAAATCAAACAACTAAACACTGAATTAATGATTGTCACAAGTCAAGAATTCATCCAATGTCAAAAACCCTAGTTTGAAATCAGCAAAACACTAACCTTCACTTAAAGTGATTACAAGAAAATTAGCCGGACATGGCAAAAATCAGAAACACGGAAATCATTGAAAACGTCATCGAAAAACTTGTCAAATGCTTGGAAATCTTCACCGAAGGCCTGGAAATCTCCTGGAATTCGTAACCAGTCGTTCAAAGTCGTCCAAGAGAGCAGAAGACCGAATGAATGGCCTTACATTGGCTTAAATAGCCAAACCCTAATTTTTGGCCGACATAGCACCCATATCGTGGCGCGAGGGTCTCTTCTCCATATGCTCGCGCCACGAGCTCGCCAAAATAGTCGGGCTCTTCTTCTCAACACGCGTCGTGTCGCGAGGAGCAAGGCTCAACCCTCGCGACACGATCTGACTTCAAATCCAGAATTCTTCTAAAACTTCAACACTTTAATCCAACCAAATTCGTCACATAAACGTACAAACCTGAAATCAACAAAACTATACCAAGTGATGCGTTCCCGACTGAATATAAACTATAAAAACAGGAAATTAAGAATGATAACACACTACAAATCACTAACACATCAGGTGTGCTTCTTAGAATGGAAAGATAAGCCCGGGCCAAAACATCATAAGGACCCGTTTATATAAATAATATGAAAATCAAAGATTAAAAAGTACCTCAGCAGAAGATCAATGGAAACCTTCAACCTGAAAAAATAATAGGCTAAATTAAAACCTTTAAAACCTCATTAAAACCTTAAAGACTTAAAATAACGACATTTAGAACAAACAAAGAGAGCATATTTATGATTAATTGAGCAGCATAACAACACCCTTATTTGAACGACAGGCTTTTAACAACAACCTTTTTTTTAACATCAGCATTTTCTTAACAATAGCTCTTAACAACAACCTTTTTGATCTTACCGGATTCATTTAAAAAAATAGGCAGATTTCTTGAGTTAGGGTTCCACTTCAATTGGAAAAATATGATCTAGGGTAACAAAATTGCATGAACAAACACATAAAAGAAGGGTACCTGAGGAACCCTAAAGCAAGCCGGAGAGGCGGCGATCGGCGACAGGCGACCTGTTTGTGTGATGGAATGGAAGAAATGAGAAGAGCAATTGAAGATAAAGCAATCTACCATACCGATACTGTGGCAGATGACAATCTGGGGTGTCCTTCTTCTACTGTGGGCAACTGTACAGCATGGGGAGGAGACTGTGGTGTTTGGTAAGGGCAGGCCTCAAGAGGAAAAAGGTTCGGGACTTGTAAACCAAGCTCAACAGGTTGTATATAACCAACATGATGCATAAAAACTTGTAAGATGAGCTTTAAAACTTATACAATCCAATTACATGCTTTAAATGTTGTAACTTGTGTTACAAAGGTTGTACATATGTTGTAAAATGTTATATAGAGTAATATATACATAACAAATTAAGACTTGCTATTTGCAGTTTAGTAACAATCAGTAAAAGACTTTATCAAATAAAACCAAGCTCTTCAAGTGATTATACTTTTCATGATACTCACATTTAATTGATTTAGATTTCAGCATCAAATTTTATATAGCCGTCCCATTTTGTATAGGTAACCTTTTATGGAAGACCAAATGATAGGGCCAATATACACCTCATATACCATCTAAAAAATAGGCCAGAATTCATGATGTACGAATAGTCTATTTAAAAAATAAGGAAACACTCTTTAGGTACCATCACCAAAAGCATGTTGTGAAGCACAATCTTATTCTCTGCTTCACATATCTGAAATTTCTCCTTCAACGCGGTACTTGTTTGAGTGAGCTTAGAATTGGTTTTTTTTATTGGTGTACGTAATTTGTATTATGGTTGGGTGTACGTACTTGTAGTTAGATTCCTGCCTGAAATGTGTGGTGCAAGCATACTTGTCCTCCTCTAGGTCCATGGTATTCGAGAATATAAGACATGTGTTGTATCGCCAGTTTTGTCCCTGCTTAAATGCAATGAATGTGGCTTCGCATGTGATCATGCCCTGTAGTTTATAAAACAGGTAGA
>JBCNJP010005322.1:0-20413 GCA_039602395.1 Deinandra increscens subsp. villosa
TAGATCACAACAAAAGAGAATTGTTATGTGAGTATGTCTCCGGTTTTTTTATCAACGTCTTATTCTTACCAAAGCTGTATTATTGTTTGATTGTATACTTGTCTATTCGTGTGTAGTTTAGCTAATGCATACATACACACACCACTCACCCAATATCTCATTCCAAAAACATTTAAAATCGGCTTGCAGCGAAACATGTAGCGATTGATCAAATACTATTAACCACTCTTACTGTCTTACACATAACAAACACACCATCTCCCATATCATCTTGGCGATCATTGGTAGCACCTAATGACATATGTTATATGACAATCTAGCGATTCGGGTCTTGATGCGTACTTTAATTTGTTAATGTGTTGTTTTACCATATAGCAAGTATTCGTAGGTTCTAACATTCCATATACGTATTATGTATATGACGAGGTTGTCACCGATTAGAGCATTTATAGTAGGTTTTTTTATACCTTTATCATTGTTTTTCATCTCTTTTTCACACAAACCACTTTAAAAAAGGATAGGAAATTAACATTTTTTAATAAAATATATATGGATAAACAGTATCCCTTTCTCTCTTTCTACTCACAACCACTCACGACCAAACCTTAAATTTTAAAGACTCTGTTCACAGAAATATAGGAAACTTACTTTGAATGCTCTTGGATATTGTTGTGTATTAGTGTGTTGTTTTACCATTTAGGTGACAATGATTTATGTTACATGACAAACCTTCTAACTGAGCCTTATAAATGACTCTTTTCATATGTTAACATGTTTACAATATGACTATAACAAATCATTTGATATATGTGAAGTAATAATTCCACAATTTAGTCTTAGTAAGGGCCTCTTTAGTAACAATTTTAGACGTGGGTCACTGGTTCTAACCAAGTCAGCCACAATTTTAGGCACGGGTCACTATTTCTGACCAAGTCAACCATATTTTTTGATGCAATCAAATGCTCTGACCACTGACTGAGTCAGCAATCAGAGCTGACTAGACCCAGTCAAGTAATCAAACAGCCCCTAAGTTGTCATATGTCAATGTGTTACTTAATCATATAACAAGTCATACTTGTGCACAGAGCGGTTTAGTTTGGTTATGAGCCTCGACCGAAACCAAACGTCCGGTCCATGAAGAGGTTCATGACGGTTCTTGGGTCCGGTCGAGGTTCTTCTGGGAAAAGCCAACGAGAAGTACTTGTTGGCTTTTCTCCGGTTCATTGCAAATGCTCTAGAATCATATCGAACTAGCTAGTTAGGAGTTCGGATCAACAAACCATAAACTAAGCTCATATATATAAACCCCAAATCAGATGTGATATATCTATTGTACTATATATGAAAAAACTTGGAAAAATACATTGATATTCAAACAATTTCCTCCATTGATGACATAATCTAATTAAACAAAAAAAAAAAAACTGATGAATCAAGGAAGAAGACCAATGTAAGGTGTTTGAGAAAGACTGTGCAGGTTGTTTTGATGAAGTGCAAGCTTCAAATCTCCAAAAAACACCTTCACTAACTCAAACCCTATCTTTAGTATCTTCATCCATATTTCAACTTTCTGTATCATCTTTCTTTCTTTCTACCTCCTTTTAATTTCGATTGATCTGAAATTAATTAATTGTATGTTGTATGTTGTATGTGTGATCTTTGCAAAGGTACATGCATTGCATTTATATATAAGTGTGAATGTGTATATTTATAATTATATATATGTGTGTAGATGATTAAAGTGGGAGAGAGGAAGGAAGGAGCTTTAATATGGCTTTTGGAAACCAGGGAGGGCCAATTTAAAATTAATTAATCATAATAATATATCTCAATTATTGCATGTGATAAGAAACATGAAGTTGTACGGCAAACTGCCTTATCTTTCCACGAGGAAGGTATATTATCTGGTTTCTGAAAAACCAATTAATTTTTCGATTATAAATTAAACTATTAGTTTCGTAATTAAAAATTTCAACTTTCATTTTTATGATCAAGAGTAGTCTCAATAACGTGTAATCATAACAAACTAAAAATCAAGAATAAATACAAGATGATTACGCTACTTTTTTTAACGGCAGTAAAAATCTATATTAAAACAAGCTTAAAGAGCTAAATTACAAGACATTCAGAGGATTTAGCATCCAGTCGTTTCAACTAATAGGACTTTTACAGTTTCTTGAAATAAACCAAGAGAAAGAAAATAAAATAATCGAATAAAAAATGTTGCCGTTCCTGAATTCATTTGGTTAGAAAATCAAGAGATTCCTTGACCTCCGAACATGTCACCATGTAGTGAAAATAATAGAGTAAATCGCCTAATTTTTCTTTGTTCCTTAGTAATTATCAATGCTTTTAATCAATTCATGAGGAGAATTTGACTCTAGCCAGTTGATGTCCAACCAAATCTTCACCCGAGCCAAAATCTTAGAGAAGAAACTGCAGTCGACTACCAAATAAATGGTTAACAGATTCCACCCTATCATAACATATCGGACACATGATCGAATCAAGCTCCAAACCCCGTCTAGATAAGTTGAGCCGCTACTGAGACTGCTCTTGACAACGAAAATAAAAGTTGAGACCGTTACTAACCATACTCGTAGTTTAATTTTTTTTTCGGCGAATAGGTCATGATTTAGATTATTAAAATACAAATTTATCTTTTTTTTACAAGCTTTAATTTTTAAGCGTATATATACACAACTATTTAGGGTTTAAAGAGTACTAGTTCCAAACACTAAAGCTAAGTTCTAATGTTGTTTAATTAAAAAATAAACAACTAACGCTAAATTATAAAGTTAAACTCAAGCTAAACTGTAAATATACCTAGTTAAAGTTTGAGGAGACGGTTTCAACACATTATTGAAACGAGTTTAATCGGAGTTCGTTTGACCTTGACTTTCATGATTTTCACAAAACTAGGAAGTTCTCAAGTGATAGGATTTATAAGGTTTATATATATAGAGGGCGGTTCGAATAACAATGTGTGCGTGTGTGTATATATATATATATATATATATATATATATATATATATATATATATATATAGGGAGAGGTTCAAATGAGAAGTTTGTTTTGGGTAAGAAGGAATAAGAAGGATTTTCAGCCATTGGATCTTGTTCTAATAAAAAAGGAAGGAGGGGTATTTTAGTCTTAGCCACTTTTGTTGACTTTTTATCTATTTCCCCCAATTTCTTTAAACATTCATAACTTTCACATACGACATTATTTTTTAAAAAAATGACACCATAAAAACGAGCATTTTTTTATCTTTAAAACGCATATAGTGTTGCTATATAAAAAATGAAAAAAAAAATTACTCTTTCGATTTTTGATACAGGTCATTGTGTCGAAATGTTCAGATCATTGTGTCATTGTGTCGTCGTGTCAAAAGTATATATAGTGTTGCTATATATAAAACTAAATACTCTTTCGGTTTTTGGCACAATATGAAACAATGATCTGAACATTTTGACACATCATTGTGTCATTGTGTCAAAATATTCAGATCATTGTGTCATTGTGTCGTCGTGTCAAAAATATATATAGTGTTGCTATATATAAAATTAATTACTCTTTCGGTTTTTGTCATCATATGAAACAATAATCTGAACATTTTGACACATCATTATGTCATTGTGTCAAAATGTTCAGATCATTGTGTCATTGTGTCGTCGTGTCAAAAGTATATATATTGTGCTGCTATATATAAAATTCAATTAAATTACTTTTTTGGTTTTTAACACCATATGACACAATGATCTGAACATTTTGACACAATATGACACAATGATCTGAATATTTTGACACAATGACACAACGACACAATGACACAATGATCTGAACATTTTGATACAATCGAAAGAGTAATTTTTGATTTTTTATATAGCAACACTATACGCGTTTTAAAGATATAAAAACGCTCGTTTTTATGATTTATTTAAAAAAAAAATAATGTCGTATCTAAAAGTTATGAAGGTTTAAAAAATGGGGGGAATTTGATAAAATGTCAAAAATACCCTTCCATTTTTGATTTTCTTTAGTTTTTCTAACTAATTTACCCAGGAAAATTTTAAGCCATAGATATTCATTTAATTGAAGATCTAATGGCTATGATTCCTTCTTATCCTTCTTATCCAAACTAAACTTCTCACAATAACCTCGCCCATATATATTTATATATATATATATATATATATATATATATATATATATATATATATATATATATATATGGGTTAGGTTCAAATGAGAACTTTTTGTTTTGAGAACTTTTGAGAACTAAATCTCCACCACTAATTTCAGTTGGGGACCACTACAATTCATGGGAGGGGGGATACATGTAATAAACATGTGGCTCAAATTAGTTCTTTTAGTTCTCAAATCAAATTGGTTCTCAAATGATCCTCTCCCTATATATATATATATATATATATATATATATATATATATATATATATATATATAGGGAGAGGATCATTTGAGAACTAATTGGGTTTGAGAACTAAAAAGAACTAATCTTAGCCACTAGTTTATATATATGGAACCCCCCCCCCCCCCCATGAATTTGAATGCTCCCCCTTGAAAATTAGTGGCCCAAATTGGTTCTCAAAAGTTCTCAAAAAGAAAAAGTTCTCATTTGAACCTAACCCTATATATATATATATATATATATATATATATATATATATATATATAGGGTTAGGTTCAAATGAGAACTTTTTGTTTTGAGAACTTTTAAGAACTAAATCTCAACCACAAATTTCAGGGGGACCACTACAATTCATGGGAGGGGGATACATGTAAATAAAATTATGGCTCAAATTAGTTCTTTTTAGTTCTCAAACCAAATTGGTTCTCAAATGATCCTCTCCCTATATATATATATATATATATATATATATATATATATATATATATATATATATAGGAATGGAAACCATTATTAACCACCCCCTAGAGAACTAACCAATTAATCAAATCCTAGAGCATCTTTGTATTCATCCGATGGCCAGCATTGTTTCAACAAAACATATGGATGTAATTCAACCAAGGGTATTAGAGTAATATCACACAACTCCTCTTTCTTAAATCCCTAAAATTACAGCCCTCTCTTTCATGCGTTAAGGACTTGTATAACTGGGTTGAGGACCTAGCATTATTTGTATGGGTCATTCGATACTGGACTTATCAAATAATATGCTCTATATTGTCTACCTATTTTTTTTTAGAAATCTTGATTTATGCTTAATAAGACCCGTATCATCTGATATATTGGGTCTCATATTACTCATGCGTATTGGAAAATTGGATCAGAAATCATGATGTTTTTTTTAATCTTAATATGCCACATATCATATGATATGGGCATTCTGACATGGAATTTTTATTATTTCATGCTAACATTCTCCTGATTCAGTACGAGATTGTTGATAAATTTTAATATGCCACATATTATGTTATATGCCCCATATTAGGGGTGTAAGTTAAGAATATGGGGTGTAGGATTAGAATTTCTGTATATATATTTTATATTTTATGTTAAGTAACTTATTCAACAACCTACTAAAAGGGAATTTGGCCTAATTGTATGGGGATAATTGTTAGAGTTTTGGGATCTTTGAGGTCTCAAGTCCAAACCTACATGGAAACAAGGATCAAATGAGACGCTATGTTGACAACACCTTAAAGCTCAAATTCACCCATAACGTCCCCCACCTCCGGGGGTGGGGGTGGGGGGGCGGGTGGTGTTGAGCCCCGCGCTATGGGGCGACATTTTACATAAAAATCTCACTTTAACGTCCATTACGTTCATCTTATACAATTAGTGTTTATCATTTTATTTCCAAACCTACATGCGAGCGAATATTCCGAGTAGAGTGGCTATCGTTGCCGTTTCAACCGTGACGTGGACAGTATAAAATACTATCATGCCTCCAATGTAAAGACAAACTTTTATTTTAATATCTAAAAGTGATTTAATGAGTAGGCTTTGATAGCGCTTTTATGCTTATAATACCATTTTTATGAATAATATCTAATTTGATTGTGAAAATATCTAATATGAATGTGGGGGTGAACCTTTTTTAACACGATACAAATATCATATGAAATAAAGAGATTAAGGTCAGGATGTAATAATTTTGTGATATAAACAGATTGACACAAGACTTAATAAACGAGTCTTGTTAGTGTGATGCGGCGAACCACTCGATGCACGCGATCATCGACGGGTTTTTGGATCGTGAGGCCTAATGGTGTGTGTGAGAGGACAGTGAAAACATACAGAAATGAATCGAAAAATCCTTAATGTTTATTATAGGGACCTTCTATTGAGACATCCCTATATGTTCTGAATTAATGTTTATTATAGGGACCTCCTATTGAGACACCCTTTTACGCCCCGTATTGGACTATACGGGGTGTATAGGAAACGACAACCCCAATCCGATATAAAAATTCAGTGTTATACGCCTCCGTATAACCCGATATAACCCCGTACTGGGGGGTAATACACCTCGTATTGGCCAATAGACCCCTGTATTTGTGGTTGTCTTTTTCATATACACCCCGTATAATCCAATACGGGACGTATATGGGTGTTGAATTAGATTTTAGAAGTGTCCAGTTAGGATGACCCTTATTATATCAAATCATTCAAAAGTTTGCAAGAAAATATAAGGCAAACGAACAACAAGTTGTGTCATTAAACCTTTTTATATAGCAAAATCAAAACATTTAAAAAATATATTTATAGATCTTTACATCATAACATCATAACGTTACAAACAATCCTAACTCTTTATCATATCAAACCACACAAATTGCCAATTAATCTCTTAAAGTATTGAGATTTTTGCTTGCTATTTTTTTTTTAATAATAAAAGTGGATTAATGAAATAAAATACTTATACTTTTGTTTATCTTTTTGTTACTTTAGTTATTTTTTATGCATAAAGTTCATCTTCAAAATATTAAACTTCAAAAGGTTGGTGTTTTGTCGGATAAGACCTACTTGGAGTTGATACATATCCGTTCGACGTCTACTTGGTGTACTAAATATTAAATCAATTATTTAGTCATTAAATTTCTAATTATTGAGACAAGTGAATATTTAATAATGTACCCACACACTATGATTGTTGTTTAATTAGTTTTTAATAAAAATCTTTTTAACTTTTTTTAAATGTATGTTTGGGCTCGATCAACATTATTAATTGTTCATATATTTATCTTTAATTTTAAATTTATGTTTAATTAGATCTAAATGACTTTAGTTTTTATTTAAATAAACAAATATATTATCAAATGTTCGTTGGCGCGATATATGTTCGTGTTCGTTTATTTGTCTAACCGACTTAATTTTATATTCATGTTCGTTTATTTATTAAACAAACGAATGAAACAAACTTCCCGTTGTGATTCATGAATGGGTCGTTGAACATTCGATTTGTTTACAACTATATATATACTATACTAGTTTTTTATTCCCGTGTGTTACACGGGTTAATTTAAAATTTTGTGGTGATGTCAAGTTTCTTTTTTTATTAATTAAACTATGACCAAACTTTTTCATTATTATATAATATAGAGTATAGATAGATATAGATAGATGTAAATTAATATACTATATTATATACTAGGTTAGTAACCCGTGTACTACACGGGCTAAATAGAGATTTATAATATTAAACAAAATAAAAAAAACGATTAAAAGAATTGAAAATTATAATTAACGTAATATTCTTATTCTTATAAAACAATAAATAATAATTTACAAACACTCAAATTATTTAGTAACTTTATCAAATCTATATTAATTTTGTCAATTTTTTTAAATAAAAGTTTGATTTGGACAAAAATGGTAATCACTCTTAATTGGTGATTTACTAAATTTGTAATTGATTGTGAGTTTGACATGTGTCAGTGGTGATGTGGACCCTTTAAAATGAAGACATGTGGCAAACATTTTAGTGCTTTATTAGTATTAAGATTAAATTAAGTAATTAAATAATTGGTTATTAAATATTTTAGAAGACAATAAATAAATATGGATATATATATCCAAAATTAGAAGATTCGCTACAATAAATAAATAGTGGATATATATATCCAAAATTAGAAGATCCACTTGTAAATATTTATTGGCAGGAAAAATTATTGAGGATGAATGTGGTGGTGCCACATGGCAAATTGTGGTGCCAAAAACTTTTCTTTTATTATATATATAGAATAGATAGATATAGATATGTAGGTTAAGATTCCGAGTCCTAGTAGAGAATGTGGGGTAAACTCTCTTATCAAAATTAAATAAGGTATGCACCTAGGCCTTCACACACAACCTGACACATTAATGTCACAACACTTCAAAAGCGCGATTTTCAAACTCTCATACATATTTTCTATCTAAATTTTTATTTCTAAACTAGTGTAGTTGAAAATTTTATTTGTCAAAAAGCATCTGAATTCTGAATAGATCTAAAACAGTTACATGAGCCTAAAACAACCTAAACAAGCCTAATACAATCTAAAACCATTAAAAATGGAACTTTTATAGTATGTGCAACGATTATAAAAAGCCTTTGTTTTTAAACGGCTTACGACTAGACCCAAAGCTAAGGTGTATTGACTTTGATACACCTAAGATGCACGTAATAATAGAACAACAAGATTAGGTGCTATTGTGCACTAATCCAATAGGTTATATTTCTACTGATAAAGAAAAAAACAACTCAAGAAGTGATCATTCTAGAACGTACAACTAGTCCATAAATAGGTTGTTAAATAAGTTTTTTTTATAACGGAGTTTGGAACTACCCTCAAATATTTAATACCAGACTGAGTCTTCTGGAGATGGGATTGCAACCGTCCAATTGGATTTGATACTCCAAACTTGACTCACCCAAGAAAACAATCAAGAAGGAAACTCACCATATGAGAAAAACCTCCTTGAGTCAGGTTTGAACTTGAGATCTTAAGGATCCCAAAGCTCTAACCATTATCCCTACCATTAGGCCAAATTCCCTTTTGGTAGGTTGTTAAATAAGTTATTTAACAGAAATATAAAATATATATACCCCGCACCCTAATTAAGATGAGAGATATTTAAATTTATTTTATTATATAATTTACTTAAAAAGGAGTTCTCTTCAAACTAAGCTTATTTTGTGGGTCGTAATATTTGGAATTTTTTTTAGAAATGGTGTTTTTAAAAAAAAAGATAAATGGTAAATGGGTGTGAGTTTTTTTTGTATTTGGTAAATGGGTTGTTTGTTCTTCCTAATAGCAAACTTTCTAGAGTTTGCTACTGGCACGGGTAAAATTGTCAAACTTTGCTACTAGCAGTAGCAAAATTATCAGACTTTCTTACTGTCAGTAGCAAACTTCACTGACTTTGCTACACCAAATAGCAAACTTCCAGAATTTGCTACTCCCATTAGCAAACTTTACTGAGTTTGCTACACCCAATAACAAACTTCCAGACTTTGCTACTTACATTAACAAACTTAAAGTTTGCTACTTTGACCTACTAACTTGTCAATATTCCAGAGAATATTTTTCTTTACCACCCGTGAGTGTATTTTTCTTTACCACCCATAAAATACACTCACGAGTGGTAAAGAAAAATATTCTATGGAATAGTGACAAGTTAGTTGGTCAAAGTAGCAAACTTTAAGTTTATTAATGTAAGTAGCAATGTCAGGAAGTTTGTTACTGGGTGTAGCAAACTCAGTAAAGTTTGCTAATGGGAGTAGCAAATTCTGGAAGTTTGCTATTATGTGTAGCAAAGTCAGTGAAGTTTGCTACTGATAATAACAAAGTCTGATAATTTCGCTACTGCCAGTAGCAAAGTCTGACAATTTTGCCAGTCCAAGTAGCAAACTCTAGCAAGTTTGCTACTGGAAAAAACAAACAACCCATTTACCATATACAACAAATTTCACACCCATTTACCAATTATCTATTTTAAAAAACACCATTTCTAAAAAAAATCTAATATTTGTACCATCATTTCATCCTTGAACCCTTGTATCACCCATATATATTGTAACATCCCGAATTTTCGTAATAAATTGAGTGCGAAATTTTATTTATGATTTATTTCGGTTTAGGTGAAATAAGCAGGTTTAGAAATTTAATCGGGTTATTTAAAGGAAACCTTTAGCTTCTAAGTTAAATCTAATAACTTATGGCTAACTAGAAATAAACTTTGAGGATTTGATGTGTAAATAAGAGTTTTGGCCAAAACTTATAAAAGATGTATTCATAAGGGACCATAGCTGAAATTAGGGAACTAAAACATGCCTGGGTTCTTCCCCAGACTAAGAATCGTGACCAGGAGAAAGAAGGAGGAGGCCAAGGCTAGGTCTTGAGGAAAATCACCAAATTGAGTGAGTTAAAGTGCAAATTAGAAAGGGGAAAGCCAAATTCGGGTTTAGGGAGTCTTCCACATCTCGATTCCATCCCTATTTCTTTAGTTCTTGACCACCATGAAGTTAATGGTGTTAAACACTTAATCATGTAATGTGGGTTGATGATGGATGAAATCCTTAAATAAATTGCGAAATTTTCTAACTCTGATTTTCAAATGACGTTTAATTCGTATAAACGGGAATGAGGCCTTACAAGTAGTATCAGAGCCACGGTTTGAGGGATTCAAGTGTCGTGGGGGCACTTGAACTCAAAACAAGTACTCATGATAGGAAAGGGTGTTCGGTTCAAGGTTCGATCTTCTGACCCGGTAAGTGAATTAAATTCTCTATTGAATGTTAAATGATGATTGTGATGTGTGGACCATTGTAAATGGTTGAGCTGAAGTTATGAATGATTGAAAAAGCGGAAGTATGTGATTGTGATACTAGCCTATTGTAAACTTTCAGTTTACCATGACGGATGAAAACAACCCAGCTAGGACTCTTTCAGAGCCCATGATTGCAGAAGTGAAAAGCTGATTTCAGGTGAAATTGAGACCTCGGTGGAATCAGCGGTACGAACCCATGTGGGTCGGATGGAAAATGCCTTGATGGAGGCATTGGAGAAGAAGCTGGAATCAATGAGGAACGAGTTCATGGCAGAAAGTAGTTGGAAGAAGGACAAGGGGAGGTGTACATATAAAGACTTTATGGCTCGTAAGTAGGGGTGTTCAAAACCGGATATCCGAAAATTCGGATATCCGAATTTCGGATATCCGAAATTTCGGATAGTTGATTTTCACTATCCGAATCCGTATCCGAAATTTCGGATATCCGAAATTTCGGATACTGATTCGGATATTGAATTGGATATCCGAATTTTCAAAACAAAAAAAAAAGTAAAAAAAAAAACATTCAATCTCTAAAATTACTAGTGATAAACATCCAAATGAGCAAATAGTCAAATACAAGTACATTAAATAGTCAAACACCAACAAAAAAATAAAAAATGTCTCGATTTTGAAGCTTGAATCCGTGTGCAACAAACTCGATGGCAAACTACAAATCGACGGTGTAAGGCAATGAGCCAAGGAGGGTCGAGATTTGGAGGACGACGGGATCCAAAGAGGCAAAGATAGTGAACATTGGAGTTTAGAACTTTAGATTTGGGTTTCTTAAGTTAAAGTATGTTAAACTAAATAATATATATAATTTAATATTTTAAAAAATATATATTTCGGATATTTTTCGGATATCCGAATATCCGAAAATGTTCAAAATCAATATCCGAATCCGAATCCGAAAATTCGGATATCCGAATTTCGGATATCCGAAAATTCGGATATCCGAAATTTCAGATATTTTGACTTCGGATATTTCGGATATTTCAAATTCGGATTCGGATTCGGATATTTTTGAACACCCCTACTCGTAAGCCTCCCCTATACACTAGTGATGCGGATCCGATAGCCTGTTACAGATAGCTAATGGAAATTGAAGCAGTATTTGACCGGAGTCACTGTGATCCGGTGGATCAAATGATGTTTGCAACCAGACAACTCTGGTCGCATGCGAAAGATTGGTGGGATATGACGAGTGAAGAAAAAGGGAAGGACGCCATAAAGGCCATGACTTAGGAAGAGTTCAAAGCGGCGTTTGCATTGTATCATAGTCCCAAGTCTGAGGTGAACAATATACAAGACGAGTTGATGCAGTTCCGTCAAAAGAAATGTCAACCAATCGGGGAAGTAATCAGTTACTTCCTAGATATAGTGAAATTCTGTAAGGAGCTGTTGAGAACAGAAAAGCAAAAGATCTAACAATTCAATAATATGATGCATGCTGACTTTAGGGAATTCATAAATGCTTCCCAATGTTTGACTCTCGAGGAGCTAATCAATGCTTATCGAGAGAGAGAGAGAGAGTTGGAGCTGAAAAAGCAGGTGGAAAGGAGTGAGAAGAGGGGAGTAGAAAGCAGTTAGTGCCCCAAATAAAAAGCCAAGGGTAAATGAATCACCCAAGAAAGATGAAAAAAAGAAGAGTGGATCGTCTGATTGCCCATATTTGTGGGAGAGCGCACAAGGAAGAGTGTTTCTTTCTAACAAAGCAGTGCTACGGTTGTGGAAAGACGGGTCATGGGATAGCTCAATGTCCTAGCCCCGCGCGGTTGTGTTTTGGATGCAGAAAGACGGGCCATAAAAAGAGTGGATGCCCAAACCTGAGTTCGGGGGCGGGTCAAAGCGGAGTGAAGCCGGATATTCCTCGGGCGAGAGGAAGATCTTATCAGCTGACTGTGGAGGAAGGAAAGGTGGATCCAGGGGTAGTGACATGTATCTTTCTTGTCAATTTTATCCCTACATATGTATTATTTGATACGGGGGCGAGTAGATCATTTGTTTCTCATGATTTTACCTGTCACCCCTCCTTTGTTATTAACAAGCTGTCTGTGCCTTTAGAAGTAGAAATAGCGGATAATAAGAGTGTCTTAGTCTTTGACGTGTATCGTGATTGTAAGATTTCCATAGAAGGTGAAGACTACCCGATCGATTTAATACCAATGATGATGGGCGAATTCAAAGTGATAGTGGGAATGGATTGGTTATCTAAATACCAAGCCCACATGCTGTGCAACCACAAGGTGATTGAAATAATATCGCTGAGCGGGAAGCAGGTTGTCGTTTAAGGAGAAAGAAAGAACGAGATCATGTTATGTTCAGTAATGGAGGCGAGGAAATACATCCAACATGGATGTAAATCCTATTTGGCATATGTGGTGGATACGAAACGTGAGTGTAACAAAGCTGAAGCGGTGCTGGTTGTGCAGGAATTCCTAGACATTTTTCCTGAAGACCTTCCGGGTATACCACCGGATAGGGATGTGGATTCCGGCTCAGTTTAGTACACGGGGCTAAGCCGGTGGCTCGGGCTCCATATCTGTGACAATCCGGCCCTTCGGGTGGGACGAAATTTCCTAAAAGGAGAGGATTATGTGATAATCGAGAAAAATATGCGATAATTGATAAAAACTGATACGAAAACCTAAAGTGATTCAAGTGTGAATCGGTAGAAACTGATATGGGAGACCGGGAATCTTTTGTGTGAACCCAAAACTTTTTTTTCTCTCTTACTAGTAAATAGGCTATTAAACTGACATTTACTATTGAGTAAAACGTATAAACGATTATTTTACCATTAGAGTAAAATGTTAAAACTTGATTTCTCGCAAACGGAAAGGGGGTTGCAACTATTAAACTGTGCGGTGAAACTTATTAAGACTCATAATGTTAGCAACGGGGTTACTGATGTGTTGCAAACACATCCTGTTTTCTTATGCCTTTTGTTATGTATTTGAGTCAATTTTGAGTCGGTTTCTATTTGTTTTGGTAGTGTTTAGCTAAGTTAGTGTTTTTGGAGTCTTGTTTATGTTTTTATGAGTTTTGTAGGTTTTTAATAAAGTCCCGAGGCCACGAGAGAAAGATGGGAGGAAGTGAAGAAAAGAAGAGGACAAGTGCTGAACAAGATGTCCCAGGCGTATCGCCTGGGACTGGATAGTTTCTAAGCGATACGCGCGGAGTGGCTGGTCAACAAAAGTCAAGGTCGGTTCCGCCCGACTAAATTGTCGTGTAATGAGCTCCAGGCGTATCACCTGGAGGGAATATATTAGCAAGCGATACGCTTGCAGCCTCAAAACCCGCAAAAGGAGGTTTCGCGATTTAAAAGTCGATTTTAGGGTTCCATTCGTCATTCTTCGACTTCCAGACGAACTCAGAGGCGATTTTGGGCGACCTGAAGAGCAGAGAAGACCAGGGACAAAGGGGGAATCATCGGTGGATCAGTTTCTCAACACGAATCATCATCGGTCTACCGGGTTTCATCCTTTATTCCTATTGTTCTTAATTTCAATCATGTTTTCTGTCAAAGTTCAGATTTTTACTATTACTCTAGACAGTAACATGAGGCTAGGCTAAATTGTTTGTATTGCCTAGACCCACTTGGATGATTATTTGGTGTTTATGACTTTATTCAGCTTTGATTGATTGATTGATGTTGCACTTTTATTAGATTCCAATGATTATCATGTTTGATGCATATGTGTGTTATGAGCAGATTATTAATTAATTGTTGATGCTTAATTTACCCGCGAATGTCTTTCGGTTTAGGTAGATTATCTAAAGTAGTTGACTTTAGGTTTAATTGCGATAGATTGGTTTAGGGTTCTTCTAGACTATTGCATTGATAATTGAGTGATAGTTTACTTATAATGTGCTGCTAAACCGGAGACTTAAAAGGTACAGGTTTAACGGGTAGTTGGGTTGGTTAAAATTCTAGGGTAGCATTGTCCCAAAAGGAAATGTCCTAGGGTTTTGTTTAGCTTGGTATTCCGTGTCATTCATGGTAGTTATCGGTAGCTCCGGTTATTCTAGGTGTGCTTTAGGTATATCCGAGGGTGGCTAGGATAATTGAGGTAGGAAGTACTTAAAAGGTGAACTCCTGTTCGAGCGTTAAAAGTGTAGCTAGGAAGGACTTAAAAGGTGAACTAGCCACCATCAGATCAATCGAAGCTGAATGAGGTTATAGATGCTAAGTAGGATTCCAGGGTCTAGGTGATACTCTTCTCTCATCTGAATTCTCCCAAAGTTTCCTGCTTTTGTCTGTTTGTGCATTGGTTAGTTAATTTTAGTTAATTAAATCTCAAATCAAAACCCAATTTACTAAGTATTTCCATTTTCTAGGTCTAGGTTAAGTCTTGTCTTTAAAGTGTCCTAGGTTCGATATTCCGGTCTTGCCTTAGCTTTACTACAATCCGACCGGTTCACTGCCTTAGGGTTCGGTTCGGTTTAGGTTATTTCGGTAAAATTAGGTGTGTCTTAGGTCTAGGTTTAGGTCTACTTTATTAGTGTTTTTAGGTACGTTCCGAGCACATCAAGTTTTTGGCGCCATTGCCGGGGACACTTGGCAATTGGCAAGATTAACTTAGGTCGTCGTTAGGAAAGTTTGAGTCTTTTTGGTTTTTCCGTGTCTAGAGTCTTAGGATTTCCGCTTCGAGTCTAGATTTTTAGGTTTAATTTTTCTTTTTAATTTTCTTTGAGTCAGTTTCCCCATTTTATGCCACACACCCGTTCACGAGGTCCTCCTGAGTTGTCACCACTTTCTGATCCCGACGCGGATATTCGTGAACGGTTTCGCCTTCTACGCACCGAGCTAGAGGCATTCATCATTTCCACTACCCACTCCAAACCATCTTCTTCCACACACACCACACGCGACACCAAACCCATCCCATTTCCCGATCTTTCATCTATGGCGGCACGTCGCACCGTCCACGAGCAGGCTAGCGCCGGAGTCACCGAGGCCCGGTTTGCTATTGCACAGCCTGCTATTGCCAACACCGCGAATTGGCAAGTTCCGTCCCACGTCATCAACGCTTTGACGCATTCCATCCAGTTCCATGGACGTGAGGACGAAGATGCACCGACGCATATTTCTCGTTTCATTCGTATCTGCAACACGTTCGGACTCACCGGAGTCGCGAACGAAATCATTTATCTGCGTCTGTTTCCATTCTCCCTTACGTCTCGAGCCGCCGAGTGGCTTGAGACGCTTCCGCCGAATTCGATCACCACCTGGGGCGATCTTACCGCGAAATTCCTGAAGAAGTATCATCCCCCAGCCAAGGCTTCACGTACTCGGGAGGAAATCCACTCTTTCAAGATGGACCTCGATGAGCCTTATTCTGCCGCATACGAGAGATTCAACACCCTTCTGAGTAGATGTCCGCAACACGGGTTGACGGACTGGGCGATCATAGAAAAGTTCTATAATGGACTTCCTTATCCTGTTCAGAAGGATTTCAATATTTCGGCTGGAGGGCATATGATGGAGAAGCTCACGGTGGATGAATGCAAACAACTTTTTTAAGAGCTTCGCACTTGCTGAACAGCAGGCACCCGGAGGTCGGAGAGCCACCTTGGCCCCGACTAGATCACTCGTACCATCTACATCTACCCGGGGTGTCAATCACATTGGCTCAGAAACCATGTCACCTAGGGAGTTAGAGAATATTTACAAAACCTTAGAAGAAATCAAACTCCACATCAAAGCCAAATGTGAGCTGTGCAGAGGCGCTCACGACACCCGAGACTGCCCGCTTGCTCCCGCTGAGCAAGTGGATTATATTGGAAACCGAAACCAGTTCGGTAATTCGTTCCAGTCTGGGTGGAGGAGTGGCCAAAATTCAGGATGGCGAGAGGGAGGAAATCCACCTGGTGTCCAGCCGAGGTATAACCAGAGTGGTGGAGGAACTGAAGGGCCGAACTATGAAGGAGCTTACAGAGCTGGTCATGAACCAAACGCAGATTTTGCAGCAGATGAACGCAAGAGATGAGGCCACACAGAAGAAGCTGGCGGAGCATGACACGTTGCTAAGAAATCGACAAGCTTCGTTCCTGGATTTGCAGAGGTCAGTCGGTGACATAGCGAAGCAGCTGAAGGAGCTCAATTCCCGTGGGGGTCAGTTTTCCGGTAGTACTTACAAAAACCCCAATGCCAATGTGAATGCCATCACCACTAGGAGCGGGAGAGTTGTCCAGAGTCCATCGCCGGCAGTTGTAGAAGAAGAGCCGGTCGATGAGGAGATTGAGTTGGAGACGCCTGGCGGGAGGGTGCACGAGAGCGTTACGCCAGCAAGTACCGCACCAAACGTCGAGGCTGAGGTAGTGAAAGAGAAGCCGCTGAAGTGGGAGGCTGTTAAAGAGAAGAAGAGGGTGCGATTCGCAAGTAAACCAATCACAGCTGATGACCTGAAGCAAGTGCCTTATCCTGAACGTCTGGTTCAACAGAAGAATGCACGTGAATATAATCAGTTTTTAGAGCTTCTTAAGCAACTTAGGGTCACTTTGCCTTTTACTGATGTTATTAAACAAATGCCTAAGTATGCTAAATTTTTGAAAGATATGTTAACTAATAAGAAGAAGCTTGAAAATTTTTCGGATGTCACTCTTGATGCTAATTGTTCTGCTGTAGTTCAAAATAAATTGCCTGAAAAATTGACTGATCCTGGTACATTTACAATTCCGTGCTCTTTTGGTGATTCATCTGTTACATGTGCTTTAGCTGATCTAGGTGCCTCGATTAATGTTATGCCATATTCTGTTTTCATGCACCTAGGATTAGGCGAGTTAGAGCCGACTAGGATGACGATTTCTTTAGCAGATAGGTCGGTTGTTAGACCCAAAGGAATAGTGGAAAATGTGCTAGTTCAAATTGATAAATTTTTGTTCCCTATAGACTTTGTGGTAGTTGACTGTGCATATGATGCTAGTTGCCCTTTGATTTTAGGTAGACCTTTCCTTAGGACCGCCCGGGCGCTAGTTGATGTTTTTGCGGGCACGATTACTTTGAGGGTTGACCATGAGAGTGTAGTGTTTGAAGTGGGTAGACGTAAGGATAGGGGCACCGAATCGGTTTGCTTGATAGGTACTTTCATGTCCTTTATAGATTTGGTGGTTGTAGGTAATCGGTTGGATGATGATGAGTTTGAAGAGGATGAGTGTGGAGAGGACACCGGGGGGTTAGTTGAGTTAGTTGATAAAAATGAAATTTTTGACCCATTAGGAGGTTGGTAGGTTATAGGCGATACGCTTGCATCCTTTGGAGGGCCGGTTGTGTGCAGTTCCAGGCGTATCGCCTGGCAGATGCATGGTTGTAGGCGATACGCCTGGAGAAGGTATTTCAGAAAAAATTTAATTTTTCGATTTATATTATTTCTGTTTACCGGAGTTGCGGTGGATCGTTGGTTGTTGTGCTGAGTCTCTGGAGTTTCAGGTGAACACGTTTCAACTTGTCTTGTGTTATTTTTAGTTTGTATTTCTTTTTATTTTTCGTGTGTTTATTTGTATTCTGCTTTGTTTTATTCCATTCCACATTGAGGGCAATGTGTGATTCAAGTGTGGGGATGGGAGACTTGCGTCTTGAGTCTTTTATTTTTGGTGTGTTATTGAGTCATAAAAAAGTGAAAAAAAATTTGAAAAATTGTTCAAAAATGTCCGAGATTCTGGCTGCAAATTAAATGGAAAATGATAGGTAAAACTGGGAATCGATTTTTGTAAGGGAATAATTTGTGGCTTGTGTATTAAATCATCACTTGGCGGAGTATTCTGAAGGCCTATGTGTTAGAATAGGTGAAAATGAGTTGGGTTATGGGTATATTAGGTCATTGGGCCATTTTAGGCATGTTTGGGCTCAATTAGAAAGTGTTTAGAGGGAGTTTAGTGGGCCTAGATGGTCAAATCCGGAAATTAATGTGTAATTAGGGTTTTTAGGGTGTCTTGTTTAGCAAGTTGGAGACTCCCTATATAAGGGAAGCTCTCCTCTCATTATTAGGTTGTTGATTGTGGAGTAAAGCTAGTCTTTTGGTGGTTTAATTTGTGGTGTTCATCGAAATTCTCCTAGAGAATTTCGATCCAAGGTGTAGCAAGCAATCAAGTGTTCAATCAAGTTTCTTTCTCAAATCGGTTTGTTATTTTATTGCTCTTTAGACTTTTCAATTATTACTTTCTTCTGTGTTCTTGAATCAACTAGTGAAAACCGGATTCCGCACGGTTTCACTAGCCAAGATATCGCGTGAGGGTTATTTTGATCCTTACAATTGGTATCAGAGCCAAGAAACGCAAGTTTCGAGGCTCTCGCGATATCAGATTCAAGGTTTTGAGTACTAACGATTTGAGTTTTCTGGTGATTTTCAGCTTTTAGCACTTTCGGAGGTGTTTTGTGCAGGTTACGACTCGTGACAGAAGGTCTCGGAAGGCTGTGCTTGTGATTTTAGAGACTTTTCGACCTGCATTCAGTACTTTTCGATCAGGTTTTCTGGTCGAAAAGCCCTTCTCAGCCACCTCAATCGATCGAAAAGCCCCCTTTGTGGCTTTTCGATCCATTGCTCCTGCTCGAAAAGTCCCCTAAGTGACTTTTCGACCAGTCTGCCCAATCGAGAAGTCCCCTTTTGTGACTTCTCGATCAGCTTCTTTGATCGAAAAGTCCCCTGTGACTTTTCGATCCATCGTGCTCCTTGATCGAAAAGTCCCCTTCGAGACTTTTCGATCCAGCCCCTTTTCGATCGGTTCAGACTTTTCGACCCGCATCATCCCGATCGAAAAGTATTTTTCGATCAGCCAAGACAGCTTTTCGATCAGCCAAGACAGCTTTTCGATCAGCCAAACAGCTTTTCGATCAGCCAAGACAGCTTTTCGATCAGCCAAACAGCTTTTCGATCAGCCAAGACAGCTTTTCGATCAGCCAAACAGCTTTTCGATCAGCCAAGACAGCTTTTCGATCAGCCAAACAGCTTTTCGATCAGCCAAACAGCTTTTTGATCAGCCAAGACAACTTTTCTATCAGCCAAGACAGCTTTTCGATCAGCCAAGCAGCTTTCCTACCAGCTTTTCGATCAGCCACACTTTTCGATCAAAAAGTCCATTTTTCGATCAAAAAGTCCTCTTTTCGATCAAAAAGTCCACTTTTCGATCCAAAACTTGACTTTTCTATCCAAACTTCACCCTTTTCTATCCAACCCTTAGGCTTTCAATTTTCAATCCGTTCAAGTCTTTCTGTTCGTATTTGATCCAGAAGTTCAATCAAAGACATTCATGGCATCCTTTCTTCCAGGTAATTCTGTATCTGCCAGCAGCTCTGAGGTATGTCTTAACTCTAAATGTCAAACTATTCTTACTGAATCTAAAGAATGGCAAACTAAGTTTTTCAATGAAACCCTAAATCGTGAATTTGCTGATAGAGAGTTGAGGGAATATAAGGGTAGAAGTAAAAACTTGAGTGAGAAACTTGAAGCTGCTAAAATTGACATAAAAAATCTTCAAAGGGACTTGAGTAACAAAAACACATATCTGACAGTTGCTAATGAAGAAATTGCCACATTAAAAACTGAACTTGAGCAACTTAAAGGGCAATTAGAAACATCACAAACCAAAGTTGAGCGAAATGATAAGAT
>JBCNJP010005323.1:0-13715 GCA_039602395.1 Deinandra increscens subsp. villosa
GTTTTTAACATGTTGCATGTTCTTAAAAAAATAATATAGATTAATATTGGATAAAATCCGGTGTGTTAATGGATCCAAACCCGAGACCCGAAGCCCAATCAGTTAGCCAATGGGCCTGACGCGTTACCTTCGGCCCATCCTAGTTTATATGTGGGCTTTTAGCCCGTAGGTTCTGGACCTATCATTGACTCGAAAGCAGAGTTGAGAAAGTGGATCAAAACTAGTCCGGTTGGGTCTTGAGTGACAACGGTCTGGGTCAAAATGGTTTAGTTTTTTAGTATAGATCAAAACAGACCAGGTTAGACTGAACAACACATATGTTCGTATACCCCTCTTTTTTAACTTCTCAATAATCCATGTACTAAATATGATTCCAAAAATGGTATTGTTGAAATAATAATCCAACTTTTTCAATAAAGCGGTTTAGGAGGTTTAATGCGTTTGATTACATTTAGAATGTGGTTCTCCTTGTTTGACTTCTTTGTAACTGGAACCATTATAAATTCATACCAAACAATTCCATGGGATTCAAATGAGATAGAAATCAGTATGAAAGATATTTCACTTTTGGCAATAGTTTTATATACCTCAAAAAATGTAATACCACATGCTCTTTTTAATGCTGATATGTAACTGAGGACTTGATTATCTATTTTGTGCTTGCCCACTTTTTACTCTTTCTCTTCAATGTTTCTGCTAGAGTTGTCTTGTTGAGATTGTTATTCACCATCTCATATTCTGATGTTGACACAGGGCGGTTTAAAGCATTTGACGCTGGACCGTTTCATGAAATTTGAATACTGCTTACCATGTAAGTACACACACGGAATAGCGAATATATTTAGAGTTTCAGTTTTTCTATGTTTTTACCTTTGCATGAAAATTGGTGAGCATATGGCTTTTCCTTCATAATTTACTGTACAATTTGGGTGAACATAGTATTGTCAGTTGGTGTGTTTGTTTGCTAATGTTAGGAACATATTATTTTGCAGACCTTTATAATCCATTCAAGGAAGATGAGATTGAACAAAGTACTATTGTGGATATCCTGTATCCTGTCGAACCGGGGCCTGTAAGCTGCCTTTTGCACTTGTCTAATTCATTCACCACATTGCCTTAATGGTCTGTGTTATACAAATTCTATCCCGTTGCCACGCCCGACACTCCCGATCTCTCAAGATTCAAGGTTTGGTTAAATTCTGTTAGTTTTTGCTTCTTTTGAAATGCTAAATATATGTTGTTGATATTTGTGTGTTTTGGTTGCAGGAGGAATCATTTATAAATCGGTATTATGGCAAGGCACATCAAGTATTCTGAGCAGGGCAGGAATATGGGAGTACCACTCTCTAGTTGTAGGATCTTTTTGTTCTTTAGCATGAGAGCAGAGTATCTACTAATCTTATCATGGCTTCTTTCCTTTTGTTTATGAATATTAATATGACCTTTCCTCAGAGGCGGAACTAGAAATTCTTTTAAGGGGTGGCTCAAACTTTTAATAGGGTTCGGAGGCAGCGCCCCCGAGAGAGTGGGGTTCAACGAGCGGCAACCCTTGGCGGTGTCAAACGGGCACAACCCCTGGTTGGGGTTAAGCCTATGAATAAAGACGAGAAGTGTAAGCGAACTAATAAAACAATATGATAATGTATAAAGATAAAGATGATAATATGTAAAATAACAAAATACGAACAAATTTTAAAAGTGATAACCAACTAAAAACAAATTTTTAGAACATATAAATATGTAACAAAAAAATATAAAACAATATATAAATCATATCGTCTTCTTAATTCTTATACAGAAAACTAATAAAAAAAATCATATAAATTATTTTTTGAAAATAAGCCAACCCCATACCCAAAATTAAATTTAAGAAAGAGAACATCTATATATATATATATATAAAAGTTAAGCAATGGCACTATTTTGCACCTTCATAAATGTGAAATCATAAATGCTATGTACAAAAAAAAAAACATAATGTATTGCATGGTTAAGCATTGTGTCATAAATACAAATACACCATCATCATACACCATCATCATCATATAAAAAATCATATATAGATACAAATACGAATGGTTAAAATGAATTGAATTCATTAACCATCATTATTCAATTTGTTAATTATGACATTTAAAATATTTAAACACAAGACTTTTCACATTTTCTCAACTCCCATACCATTATTATCACTTATAACAATAGCTATTATTGTTGTATTTATATAGATAATAAAGATAGGTAATAAACATGACCCTTTGGAGTTCTTGCAACTCCCTTTCAATTAATTATCATCTTTTATGATCCTATATAAACCCAAAGAAGCCTCATTTTTTTGTCCCCCCTCCCGCCATCTCCTAACATTGTGTAAGTCGTTTATATTTTTTTTTTGTTATGTAGTATTTGTTTACGACCCTATCCTTGCTTCCGACGGGAAGAAAATGTACCGCCGGAAGCTACGTCCTAAACATAACATCGAGTCCGGCGTGAAAAAAATGTAGCGTCGGAACGTTAGACTTTTGTGGCTTTGTCCGACGCGAATAAAATGTAACGTTGGCGGCTAATGTGTGATCTATTAAAGTTTTCGTATTTGGGCTCATTACTTATTTGATCGAATTAATTTTTTCCCCTTTTGATTCGCAGGTTGTACTTCGTATCTCATAATCTGATGGTAAGCAGCAACAATATCGGTACTGTGTAGTTATAAAACAATAGTGTGGCTTCTTAAAGGCTGTGTTCTTTTTCAGTGGTTTACACATTGGTGTCATCTTTTGGTCAAGCAATTGCTATTTTAACACACTATAATAGGTTTCTAAATGGCTTAACAAACTATGGTCTTTCCATTGGGACTATCTATTTTGACCCACTTATAACCAAGCGTAACATTACAGTGTGTTAAAATTATTACATTTGATCATCCATCAGAAAGCATTCGGTTTCACATAAGAAACAAAAAAGAAATTGTACCTTAATCGCAAAGAGGACACTCCAACTCTGCAATCACACCAAAAAGAAACATTCATCAAAACAACACCAAATGACCAATTCCAAATTCCGAAGCGAAACTCCGTGAACAATTGATAGTGAAACTTCAATCAACATTCCTCTTTTCAACAATCACATAGCATACAGAAACTTCAATCAAAGACATGTGTGTCATGATTTTGAAGTAGGGGTGTTCACGGTCCGGTTTGAACGGTTTTTAGGTCAAACCGAAACCAAACCGTTAGTAACGGTTTTTGAATATTAAAAACCGAAACCAAACCGTCCAAATTTCAAACCAAACCAAACCAAACCGTTAGAAACGGTTTGGCTTCGGTTTGGTTTCACGGTTTAAGCTTTTGGGCCCTTTCTAACCTTTAAACAAAAAGTCTACAACAACAAACCAAATGAAGCTCCATCATACAAATCAGAAGTTGTAGATGCTGCCAAGATTTAGACTTTTAGAAATTTTATGTAGAAGCATGAAAACAAACACAAACAGAAAGCCACGAACATATCAAACAACCTTACAATTATTCGAGAAGTGAAACAAAGAAATTGAATGGAAACAAACGATCTTATAATTAACAGAGAGCCAACAAGATGAATGGTTCAAAATAGAGGATTCGAGGTTGCGACTCATGCATACTGGGTTTTACTGATGTCGTCTAGGGTTTTTCGTGTGTCTCTGCGTCTTGCGTCTATGAGAATAGGATTAGGATCCGCTGGTGAATTGATAATGCCGTCTAGGTTTTTGAGAGGAGGGAGTGATCTGAATGAGAATAAGATTAGGATGAGGATCTGCTCTTTTGATTTAGGTTATATGGGGATGTGGGCTACAAGTTAAACTTTGGGCTAAACATAATTTAGTCCACTGAAACTAACTAAGAACTTACGTAAATTTTATAAAATGAAAGTAAGTATATCTACTATAAAATATATTTAAAATTAAATATATATAATTATACGATCCGGTTTGGTTTTATACGGTTTGAAAATTGTAAAACCGAATCCAAACCGTTCATTACGGTTTATGAATATTGAAAACCGAAACCAAACCGTTGAAACTTAAAACCGAACCAAACCGAACCGTTTGCATCGGTTTGGATATTTTGAAGTATGAGAATAAAGGCATAAAGCCATTATTGTTTTAATATATGGTGAAAATGGGATTGTATGGACTTTTTTTAAATTTCTTTTGGCAAATATTAGATATGTATAGTGTGTCTTGACGTTGAAGTATGAGAATAAAGCAATATTGAAATAAATGAGATTTATGTAACGATAGAATACTATTTTATTAGTTGAGTAATTTATTTTGTTAAATGGATGTAATTTGTAGAACGAAAATTGATGTTATTGAACATTTTTTTTTATTTTGACCTACAAGAAGTAGGATTTATTAGGGCATGTGTTGATTTGAGTAGATTGTGGTTTGAATTGAGCTACGTGTGTTACTAATTAAAACCCACTGATGCCAGGTAATATTGATCAGTTTCTTTCTTTACTTGGCTTAATAGGCATGATTGATAATGATGATTATCTTAGAATTCATGGGCAAAACTGCTAAGGAAGTTGCAGCTTCTTTACTAATAATATGGCAGGAAAATAAGGTAATATTTAAGAATGGTGTCTATTGAGCGTCCATAGCCACTAATGATTTGTATACCAAAAAATGTTATATGATTAATGATGGCTATTGAAGGTTTAATTTGTTTATTCTTTGAGTAAAATGATCAAGACTGGATTGCTTTTGACATTGAAACTCAGGTTTTGCTAGCATGAAAAAGGGCAGTTCATCAAGTACGTTGAATAACCATATTAGTTTCTCATTGGGGTCGTCTTCTTCTTCATCGATATTCTTGCCTCAAATAGCTGAAAGTGAGAATGAAGTGCAAGAATCCCCATTCAGTGGCATGAAAAGCAACCGACGTTGTGTTTTAATCACAAGTACATGTCAATTCAAGAATGATGCTTTGATCTAATCTGCATTGTGCTCTTCCTTTTTTAATTGTGTTTGGCTCTGACATTAGCTAAAAAGGAGAGCCTCCAAAAAAATGAAAATCAAGAAGGAATTGAAGAAGGAGGTGTAACCTTTTCTTGATTATATGGGATTAGTACAAGTTAAAGCTTTATAGGTCACCTTTTTTTTTTGGTTTTATGTATTAGTATTTGAACTGCTATATGTATTCATATTAGTACTCTCCATCTCGGGTTTCTCGCCAGTTAGACTTCATTGAACATTAAGTGAGTTTTGGGGATTTACCATTTTATGAAAGATCTCCATTTATTAGCCATATTCTAATCGAGCACCTGAATAAGATTGTTATTCTAATATTTCTCTTATTTTTTGGCATTCTGGGTTCAATTTTCCATACAAATTTTATGAAGAAAATGATAGTGGTAGGAAATGTATTACAGCTCAAAAAACTCCATTAGCAGGTTTTAAATAAAACTTTGTTTTTAGTGATTTGCTTATAGGATAGAAAAGAACTGTTTCTTATTTCTTCTTTCATGGTTTTCATGTAATGGTGTTTATGCGTATGAATAATTGATTTATGGCTTTTTAGTTTGTTCTTAACAAGCCGGAAACCCCCCGCGCGTTGCGGCGGGGAGTTTGTTTTTAAACATGTAACTGGTTATTAGTTATTGCTAGTAATGGGGTAGCCAAAATGATTCACTATAGAATCAGTTACGGTAATTATTTAGAAGATAAGCACACAAAACCACAACCTAAAACAAAGAAAACATATAATAGCAGAGCAAAACGAAAGCAGGAAACGAATGCTTATCGAAATCATACAATTAGATGAAGATTCATTACCTGCTAATGTAGGAAAGAAAATTTAAAAAACTTACAACTATGAGCAAATAAGCCGATGTTCAAGTAATTAGCATAGAAATAAGCATGTTTGTATTTTCTTTTTGAAGGCTTTCATATGCACTCAAGAACAGAAGAGTGCAATAAACAAAAATATGAAAACAAAATATGAAATGAAACCATTACCGAATGTTAGCAACTGTAGAGACCATTATCCCACATGACATAGAGAACCAAAACAAAACCTGCATCAAGAAATAAATATATCAAAATTCCACATAAATACTGAATGGAGTCGTAAGAAATAAATCAGCTCATTTAAGTTTCTTACATCCAAAATGCCTTGAAACTGGTATAACTAAAGTTAGATTTCAAAACTATCTTGCATCTCAACTTTGAACAATATACATTAATTAGATTGTACATGTATGGATATAATAGTAAGTGACAAAATATTCTGCTGCGTAAATCTTATAGTTGAAACTTAGACTGCAGGTGTGTAACTTCTAGATATACCTCATATCCACATGTTTGAAGGTGAAGTAAGCACTAAGCAATCTTGACATTAACTTTCCATATGTATGTGTCTCACACACACAGATATAGAAACCAATTAAAAATTGTGTTAATAGCAAACCTTCTCTCACCTTAACAACATAACAGTAAACTGAAAATCTTGCTTACATTGAAGATAAAACTCAATAGAGGAAAACATATTCACAGAATTTCCTACTGTAACTCTAATCTTCACTTAAAACACATCATCTACAAATCAACACATTAAGCTTATATATCCTCAATCCACAATAAAAGACAATGAAAGACATAGTCTTATTTTTCATCTATTGCCATTTAAAAGTAAGAAACCCTAACTACTTAAAATTTTTAAGTCGAATCTTGAGCACAAAACATGTACAGTAACAATGCCTCAAAACAAACACACCCAATTTTTGCCTAGTTCCATTTGAAAGTAAGAGTCCATAATTCATGAAATTTCAAACTGATATAGAAGTCTTACAAACGCAATAACAAAGAACGAACTCCTATAAAGTGTCCCTCACTAATGAATGTTTTAATTGATATTCTGGACAAAAATTAGGTGTGGTGGAACAATGAACAAATAAATATGTAGGAGTAAAAGAAAAAAAATGTGTATGAAAGAATCACTCTTTTGGTTCGAACGATTGTTGTGAACACCGGCAATATTGAATGTTGTTTTGTTGATTTCTTTTAGGAAGTATTTTGGCAAAAGAGCTATATCAATGACTTATTAAAGGTTGTGTTGTCACTTCTCTTTACCAAGTACTAACTTCAATTTTGTTTACCAGGTATGAACTTCAACTATTTATTGAAATGTGATTTTAGTTTGATTTGGTTGGGTGACAAAAGACTACAAAGATTCAGAAGGCTAGAATGTTTCTCAATCGATTGATCGATTTTGATTTTGCATCAATTATGGGTCTATTTGCCATTTTTGTAGGTCCAAAATTACAAAATACATATATAAATTTTTTTAATAATGCTTTTTTAAGTTATTGAAATAAATAAAAAGGTAAAACCAAAATTTATGAGGCAGCGATGATTGTGATATAAGTGACCCGTAGTCATTTTGTAGTTTGAAATTTCAGCGATGAATATGAATATAAAAAATTTATGAGGTAAGTATTGAGAATGACAGATTGGTAATTGACTGCTCAATAAAAAAAATTAGAAAAGTAAATAAATAAATAATCATATGATATGGTCGATAAGCTCCTCAACCACGTGAGGATCTAGAATACTTCAAATATTGGCTTTTAGATAAAAGGATGTTCATTAGTATAAATAATGTGTATGTATATATATAATAAATAAAAGTAAATAAAATAAAAGGGTTTTTAATACCATTCACATCCCTTAAAAGATGACATACCATATTTATATAAATCTCTAGTTTATCTCGATCCATATAAATACCATTACTCTCCTTAATTTCCATATCATTATTTACCAGTACTACAAACCCACATATTCATGCACACATCATTTTAATAGAGTAATTGAATGTATAGACGTTTACCTTTGGTCTAGGAGTATGATTTTGACCATGTTGTAGTTCTTCTTCTTTTGGAGTCCAGATGATCGCTGATCACGCGGCAAAATACAAAAAGAACATGGGGCATTGACTAATCGTTGATGGTCGCATGCCTCTTGTGTATAGTGTTCAAGTCATACCTTCGTTGTCACTATGTTTGTAAGTCCCTTCAAACTTCATCTACCCATGTCATTAATAATCTGCCACCTCTAATTAGTTCATGTATGAAGAATGAACAATTGATATTTAGTCAACGTCATGGTCAAAGATGGTTCTAAATGTCACCGAAGGTGAAATCAGATTTTGTTTCATACCTTTGTTGCGACTTGTTCACTATCATGAAGGCTTCCCTTTGCCTGATGCCATCAGTTTGACTTCTGAGCGGTGGTCAAACTTTACTAAGAATGTACCTGCGAATTTGCAATTGAGATGATCATGAGCATGCACCAAAAGTTTTTTTCCATTGATTTTATCAAATGTTAGTTTCACACTTTAAAATATACGACCTGAACTTTACTTCCCAAGAACAACAATGTAAATATTATATGTAAAGATCTCTTACCTCACTACCTCAGCTTCGCGGCCGACATCAAATCCGACTCCAGATGCATCATCCATAGCCTGCACTATTTCAAAATATAATTAGCAAAACCTTGTTTAAAAAGAAGGCACATTGCTAAAATTTACAAACAGAGGGTAGCTTTTCATTATGTTCACAAATTTTGTATTTCTCTACTTGCATATGATCCATGAAAAGTATATACCATTTCATGACACAGTGGCATCTTATCCACAAATCTTTTTCATGGAATTGAGATAAATTCCTGCATTAACAATCAAAAGCAAAATAATTAATTTTGTGCAAGAAGAATGCAAAGATATGGAGAAAATAGACTTGGGTGAACATACTCGAAACATAACTTGGTCTCCTTTAGTTGGTTCTTCACTACTGATTGACACCCATGGTGGATAATGTTCTTGTTTTCCTTCAACTATGGATGCCAACACTGTGTCGTTATCATTAAACTTATTAACCTCTTCCCATGCTTTCAAACCTAAATTCCAAGCTTAACTTATCTTATATTTAAGTGTTTATATTACTTTTATCTAAAAGCCAATATTTGAACTTCCTTCTATCTAAAAGCCTGAACACTAATGGATGGAAGAGGCTATTCACCTGAACACTAATTAGTTGATAATGAGTAATAAAGCAGAGCAATGAACATGGATGTAACATAGAACCTAATTAGTTGGTAATTTCTATAGGAATTAGAAGTAAATCTTAGAATTACATAAAGAGAGTGAACGGACCAAAAATAGTTGCCCTATAGTGAATCTAGATCAGTACCTGTTAATGTCGACTGAAGTTAAGCAAGATTGTACCTGCATATGTAATGAAGAGTTGAATTGTTAAGAAATTAACTTTAATTTCTAGATGAAAGGAGTATAAATCGAAGGAAGATTGTTGAAGTTAGGGTTTGTGATTTACCTATGCAGCCTATCTAACAAATGACACATTTTTAATCAACAATTCAACACTAATTTTGATCAAACAATAACGAAGGGGATTCCTAATTCCTAACCCTAATTTCCTGGTACTAAAATTCATGAAAACATAATAAGCTAGGGTTTCAATCAGGCAAAATTACATAAAAGGGCAAAAAAAAAAAGAAGAATAACCTGTTCGTCATCGATATCATCATCATCATCCTCCATATCACTGCTATCGGAAGATCCAGATTCCGGCCGAATACACGAAGGTTGAAACACATTTCTCGAAAAACTCCGCCGACTCACCGGCGCCACTGTCGCTTCAGGATCCACAGATTTACTGGCGCCGGATCCCATCTCTCTCTATCCGAACACCTACCAATCCACAACCGATCAACTCCCGAAACAATCCATGTTTCAGATGCGTGCAAAATGAGGGTTTATAGAAAACGTCTCAGATCCAGATTTTATAAAAAAGCAAACACACCAATTAAACAGATAATCTAACAAACTAAACTGACACATGCAAACTAAAAATTCGCTAAAATGAGAAATTAGAAGAAAAAGGAAGAAGAAGAAAAACCTCACCAAAATGAAAAGAAAAACAGAGATTAGAAGAGAAAGAAATTAAAAGAAAGATCGAGCGTACCAGTGAAAGAAATGAGAAGAAGAAGAACACAGTGAGAAAGATGAGAACAAAAGAAAAGAAACAAAAGCGTAAGAAGCGTAAGAAATATAAAAAAAAAGAAAAAGAAACTAAAGAGAAAGACCACGTGTAATGTAAACAAAAAAAGAGAAAATAAGTGTGTTAAAAACTAATTGGCTAAATCCAAGTACACTAAAATAACACACATACCTCACAATTCTATTTGTTAATATATATAAACGAGATGGTGACCCGCCCGTGCGTTGCGGCGGGCCACCCGTTAATGCTAAGAAAATCTGACATAACGTCATTGAAGAACATGACAGACAGTATAGATGTCTCGTCCATTGATGTTGGCATTGACACAATACCTGCTTATAGATCTAAAGAAAAGCAGAAAAATATGTTGGAAAATACCTTATGTACTTAAATAATTGTAGAAGCATATAATAAAAGATGGTAGTAACAAACCTACAAATAAAAGTAAACAAACTACCCTTTGCACCAACTCTTCCACTGACCCACAACACCCATAGCAAAACGTCGGGAGAACTGCAAACATTAGCCAACAAAATCTTATTAACAACCCGTGCACAACTATAAGGAAAAGAAGAAAATAGCAACACATCTAAACAAAATGAGGAATTCAACATAATCTTTAAATTCAAAAAGACCTTCAAAGCGGCTTAAAAATTAAACATGTAAATTGTAGCTGATCAATGAGGATGATTAAAGCATATAAATACTAAATATTAAAAAAAAAACTTCAGAATTTACCTTTTCTTTTAACTGTGAAAATGAGACGACAAAATGGCAAAAGTAGAAATGAAGATAGGTGCTTAAAATCTATTTCATAGAGGCTACAATGTTCAAAACAGTTTGTTTGACTACATTCAGGGTTAATTAATAGTGTTGCTTCTTAGGACATAAAATCTGGAAAATAATAAAAGTAAATCCACCAATTATAAGGGAAGGGAAAAAATAAAGAGCTCAAAGAAAGAAGTAAAATAGGACATCCATTATAACCAAAAAGGATAAAATAGCTACATATGTAAACATAATGAGGACTCTAAGTGTCTGTAGGAATTTGTTAACTTAAGATCAAATTCTCTATCCGATTTAAGCATGTAGTCAAACAAACTGTTTGTAGTAATAGGCTAAACACAATGAGGCCGAGTATAAACTGTGAATGTAGTCAAACAAACTGTTTGTAGTAATAGGCCAAAATGTAAACAGTTTGTATTAACACTCTTGATTTAAGCTTGTAAAAACAATACAAAAATAAATAGAATCATATCCATAGTACCTGAATGGCGGGAAAAAGATGTGTGGATGAAGAAACCATGAGCGCCCTAATGTAATAAACAAACGTAACAAAACATCAATAAACCATAAACTGTGATCTAAAAGCCATCCATATCTGATTTCTGTAATACAAAAAGGAACAACAATATCATAAATGTGACTTTGTTTTCCAAAAATGTCTTTGTACAGAATATCAAACTACTAACCATAATAAGACTAATTTATTAGGTAAACTTGACTAACTACTATGTAAATAAAAAGTAAATATATTACATTATACAAATTGATTACCTGCAGCACTTCAGTTTTGTTTTACCCGTCTACTTATGGGGATATGAGTCATTAGATTAATACATTATCAATGTCATCTATAAGAAAACAGCAAACCAATAGCCAAGTAAGAAACTGTTTGATTATCTATCAAAGTCTAAAATGCCTTTCACCACATATATTGGTCTTAATTATTAACAACCATTTTCTAACATGAAAATCTGAACTGTAACTCGGTATAAGTTTATATAGGATTAACCTGTAATTTCCATTTGATATTAGTATAGGTTTACAAAAAGTTTATGTATTTTCAGTCAAGTTTAGCTCTCTATTAGAACGTAATCTCAACTACTGTTATGTCTACAGTTCAAATACTATACAACAAAAAATTTGCACATCCCAAAGTATGAAATTTACCTAAAAGTTGCCTATGTTGACCAGAAAAGTCAACGACGTTAAAAAACCTAAAAATTGGCTAGAAATTTGAAGCAGGGTGCAAATGTGAATTTTGTTCTAATCCATAACACAACACAACCTAATATACATAACCAACTCCATCTTTTGAAGAATAAAGTCAACAAATTTAGTGACAACCATAGTGTCTACAAAAAACCAATTTGTAAACACAAATGGGTCTCCAATGACATGGAGCTGTTCATATATAGAGAGTATGCACCCCATATTTTAAAAATATCAATAGAAAGATGTCTTTACAACTAATTTATGTACAATATTTAGTGAAATCAATATTGCCTAAGTTTATTATATACTTAATTCTCATCAGAACATATTTAATTACATGACATAAAGTTTGTCTAAGATAATACCTTAGTCATATGTCATCTCTAAAATGGATTCGAAGACATACCATCAAATTCTGTTATGTGTGCAGATGTTATCGCGATCACCTTGCCAACATGTATTTGGCCTTCGTATTTGAATGCCATCTGTTCCCATAACGTGAATTCTATCAGGTGCTCACTGCATAACAGACTTTAGATATCAGGTTTTTATTCAAGAGCACCAAAATACGAAAACCACATTTTTATGTCAGTAGGAAGCTAATAAATTTTAAAAACATCACAACAGTAAGCTAAACCATGTACTGGTATAACATCCATTAGTATTTGTTGCATTCTATATTGTTTCACGTGTAGCAATAAATAATTTTGGGGGTTTTTCTTACCTAGACACTCGGTGAATTTCGAGGTGACTGCAACGACAACAGAAAGATCAGTGTTGTGTAGGGCTTGCGCCTTGTCTGTTGACTCTTTTAGCTGATATTGCTACCTCTTGCCATAATGTCGTATCAATCTTTCGACCGCTGCAGCAATTTCTGGCATAGTATTAGATTGCTTTAACTCTAGTGTAGTGTTTAGTTATAAAGGAATTAAGGAAGTATGTTAGTATGGTATATAACAGTCACCTTGAATCAGTTGTGTGATCATGTTGAAAGAACCGTAATAACAAAATACCACAAGCTCAACACCTCTGTCATTATGGTTCATTAAATCTGCACAAAAAAAACAGCGTTTTTATACAATTTTTCACAAAAAGGAAGTACCTCAACTGTTTTATACAATTCCAGCCTAAAATAAACTCATTTTTTAACTTTTCATAAACAAAATACCCGCAACTATTTGTACACAAATTGCAGCTTCAGTACCTGTAACTGGTTTCAGTAACAATGGCACAATGTCATGACTCTTATAATGAAATCATGTTGAAATAGAAGAATATAAAAGCAGATCTCCATACCTTTTTACCTGCAAATATGATTCTTGGTAGAGGTAAATATGCATACACCGGCGACTAAATTCACCGTCCAAGACTTTAGACTGGAATAAAATAATTAGAAACCAAAGGAAAGCAAGTATGAAATTAGCTCAGTGACTCTATTACTACTACCTCCAAAACTTCCATCCATTTGAATCAAACGTCAGCTACTTTTACCTTTGATTACTTGAAACCCCCTCTTGTAGTATCTTTCAATCCAAACGAACTCATTTTGCATATGAAGTACCAATTTCACATTATATAAACACATACATATAAAGACTTCAAATTTGTTTAAAAAAATTTGTTAACAAAAGGAAACATTGCAAAACATCATGACAAATACCATG
>JBCNJP010005324.1:0-2500 GCA_039602395.1 Deinandra increscens subsp. villosa
CAGTCATTTGAAGAAGGCGCGAACGCTAAACTGAGAGCAAAACAGGGATCACATGAGACACCATGCCCACACCAAACAAAAAGAGCATTTCCCTTTGACATGGCCTCCCACGCAGGTACGAGCCTAGGCGGGAGAGGCAGTCATTATAAGAGAAACACACAAGCTGAATGAGAGCAAAACAAGGAACCCATGAGACCCCATATGCTCAAATCATGTTCTATATCCAGGATACCAAGCGATGCTCAATGAGCCATAAAATCAACACAATTGGATGACAAGATGGATCAAAGAAACCACTTCATGGTTCATCCAGTGTCACAGGTATGACACTAGAAGAAAAGGGACTACGATCAACCAAGGCAATACCATTTCTTAGGTAGGCAACACAGGAAACCCACGATCCACCAAGACAAAGAAGCCTTGGCAAACAACTGAAGAGGAATGCCAGGTGGAAGTTGTTGCGCAAGCAAAGAGCCAACCACCCGTAACAAACCAAACACCACTCATGCACCTTTACGATACCCTGTTGAAAACCGTCAAACTAATTGACCACCCACCATGCACATAGTCACGGGAAGGCAAACAATAGCCAAACGATCCCAAAATTGCACCGCACGATACGTCCCCTTGATAGAAAGATCGCCAAAAGCCTCAGACATCTAGCACGTAGCACTCATCAGTCCGGACCAAAGCCGACTGGTGCACGAACTCCCATATCTAAAACTCTCGGCTCACCTCCTATCTGGCACATGCCGATCAACAATCATAAAGATAGCCAACCAACATGCTGTCCTGCACACGGGGGAGATTTGCATGCACAGAACTTGCCAAGCCAACACCACTGCTCCCCTATATATACATTCCGCGTAAACAGCAAAGTGACAGGAACAGACATTAAATTTTTCAAGAATCATAATTTTTGAAGCCAAGCACATCACCAAGCCAAAAATCACTAGTCGATGTGCGAGAAACCAAGGCCTTGGTCGCCCAAAGCCCTTGGCTTGGCCATAATCACGAGTCGATGTGGGGAAACCAAGGCCAAGGGGCTGTTTCATCGTGTACATGGCCAGTGAGGGGCTGTCTTGGTAGCTCACAGCCCTTGGCTTGGCCAAAATCACTAGTCGATGTGCAAGGTTGCTGATCGCTGGGCCATAATCACGAGTCGATGTGGGGAAACCAAGGCCAAGGGACTGTTTCATCGTGTACATGGCCAGTGAGGGGCTGCCTTGGTCGCTCACAGCCCTTGGCTTGGCCAAAATCACTAGTCGGTGTGCAAGGTTGCTGATCGCTGGGCCATAATCACGAGTCGATGTGGGGAAACCAAGGCCAAGGGGTTGTTTCATCGTGTACATGGCCAGTGAGGGGCTGCCTTGGTCGCTCACAGCCCTTGGCTTGGCCAAAATCACTAGTCGGTGTGCAAGGTTGCTGATCGCTGGGCCATAATCACGAGTCGATGTGGGGAAACCAAGGCCAAGGGGCTGTTTCATCGTGTACATGGCCAGTGAGGGGCTGCCTTGGTCGCTCACAGCCCTTGGCTTGGCCAAAATCACTAGTCGGTGTGCAAGGTTGCTGATCGCTGGGCCATAATCACGAGTCGGTGTGGGGAAACCAAGGCCAAGGGGCTGTTTCATCGTGTACAGGGCCAGTGAGGGGCTGCCTTGGTCGCTCACAGCCCTTGGCTTGGCCAAAATCACTAGTAAGTGTGCAAGGTTGCTGATCGTTGGGCCATAATCACGAGTCGATGTGCGAGAAACCAAGGCCAAGGGACTATTTCATCGTGTATAGGGCCAGGGAGGGCTTGGTTATATGAAACCTAAATCATTTTGGTAGCTCGCAACCATTTTTGGCAACCGGCCCTGTGAGACCCCATGCCCTCCCCTATATATACATTCCGCGTAAACAGCAAAGTGACAGGAACAGACATTAAAATTTATCAAGAATCATAATTTTTGAAACCAAGCACATCACCAAGCCAAAATCACGAGTCGGTGTGTTAGATCACTGGTCGCTGGGCAAAATCACGAGATAATGTGCAACATCGCTGATCGCTGAGCCTAAAATCACGAGTTCATGTGCGAGAAACCAAGGCAAGGGGCTTTTTCATCGTGTATGGGGCTAGGGAGGGCTTGGTTCTCGATGACCTTGGCTGCCTTGGTCGCTCACATGATTTCCTGGGCGCTGGGGCTGCCAGACCCCATGCCCTCCCCTATATATACATTCCGTGTAAACAGCAAAGTGACAGGAACAGACATTAAATTTCTTAAGAATCATAATATGTGGAAACTACATCAAACGAAGTCGGATTGACACGAAACTTTAGGCGAGGCCTCATGAGCATGAAACAAGATGACCCAAAGGAAAAAATTCAGTTTCCGGGTCGGGCGGGCCCGCGGGCTAGGCTCGGGCGGGCCCCGGCCCCTTACGGGTAGGGATTCCATGAAACGCGCTCAAACTTCGTCGGAAGGTCACGAAACTTTACAGGGATGTCCCCTAAGGTACT
>JBCNJP010005324.1:12500-28860 GCA_039602395.1 Deinandra increscens subsp. villosa
GAGCAATGAAGGACCAATAAGTGGAAACCTCTGCAAATTGAGATGAGATTATACTTTTTCAGTCTATTGTTATACAGAGATTGAATAACATTGACAATGTGTTATGGTAATTCTCCCAAAAAATAAACTCACTGTGCACTGTGTGGTTGAATGCTATTGTGATAGTTCAATTACCTATGTATGGAATTAGGTTTATATCAATATTAGGCAGGTTAGCTTACCAAGTGTATCAAGCACCAAGAACCAAGATGGCCTGAAAAATAAATATTGGAAAAATTAGAAGCCATATAGAAGCATAACAAAACCATATGCGAAGGAACAACAAAAAGAATAATCTACATAAATCCTTAAAAACATAACCAAGCAAACAACACATTTAAACAAACACTTGGTGTGCGCTAAGTGAAAACAAACATGAACTTCAACCTCAAACCATGCCCATCAAACAAACGCACACAAAAACAATTTTCTGTGAGTCTAAAACATGTAAATTAGCTAGAAACAAATAATTCCAAGGCCTGAAAGGCATAACCAAGTGATGCAGGTACACAATTGATGAGGCATCGACACCAAACCCAAAAAATTGAAGCAATAAGTAGAAGAAGAAACGAAATTGAATTGAAAAGAAAACTTACAGGGTGTGAGAGAGAACGAATGTTGAAAAACCTGAGCTCCTCTCTCTTATATTGAAGGCGGGCGTACACCTCCACAGTGGCGCCACTGTGCGAACGTTGAAATTGGACGACCCAGGCATGCCTCCGCATTAAATGCGGGGATGGAAGCATATACAGGCAGTGTGAATCGGCGTGGGCAGCAATCCGGCACACCGTCACATTTAATGCGAACGTGCGGTAGTTGGTTTCTGTTTTCTGTTGAAGACGCCGTTTGTCTGGTGAAGACGTAATTTGTGAACGACCGTTTCTTTTTGAACCACCGTTTCTTTTGTGAAGAGAAGAAAAGGAAGGGAACTTGTACACCATGCAACACCATAGGTACCGTAAAGAAAAAGCCTGCTTTAGGACCTCCGACCTATGTTGTACATAGGGCTTTTTTGCTTGTAAATTTAACATGCATTTGTTTATATATAGAATATAATATTATATCTTATACACTAAGGGTGGGCGGTATACATGCCGCCACCCTTGGCATCAACGCGGCACCAACCATGCCGACTTCGGTATGTATATCGGCCCCCCCTTCTCTTCGGCATCGGCAATGTGGGTCGAGAATTGCGGCATGTTTTCGCCGAGAGTCGCCGAGCAAATGTGACCGTTCAACGGTCATTTTTTTGACCGTTTAAACCTTTTTTTTAATCAATTCCTCCACTATATAAATCCCTCCAAAATCAACAAATTTTATACACCTTTTCTCTTAAAAACAAAAAAACCTCTAGTTTCTTTCTCAAAAAAATGGATCGCCCTCGCCCACGCTATAAAATCCCACCCGAGCTTATGACTTCTTCTAGTAGTTCGAGCGATTCGGACAATGACGGGATGACTTTCATGAATCTGTGTTATCGTGCTGTTTTAGACGAAGAATCTCGAAATGAGAGCACAAGGACGAGTATTTATCGAGATCGTAGAGCAAGCCATGATCGTTTGATTGAGCTATATTTCGCCGACGAGCCACGTTTCCACGAAGGTATTTTTAATGATAGATTTCGAATGTCTAAGAGATTGTTTAATTGTATCTTGCATGATATTGAGCATATCGCCAACAATTTGGAAGTCGTGCTAACTGAAGAAGAGTTGAATGCAAATCCTCCACCACCCTAAATTTGTATTTTTTTTTTAAATTTGAAGAGTAAATGTTGTTTTTTTTTTTAGGAATTTGGTAAATTTTTTTTATTTTTAGGACTTTGTAATTTTTTTTTTTAAATCTAATGAATTGTTTTATGTTTTTATTTTATATTAAATGTGTTACTTTAATTTTATTTGTTTTAGATTAAAAAGAAAATGAAAAAAAAAATATTTAATCCATGCCTAAACCATGACTAAATGAGCATACCCTCTACAAAATCATCATTCTACATCAATTCTACATCAAATTTCCCTCTCCTGTTGGCATCATCCTATTGGTCCAATTTGATGCTTAAGGTATGCCTTAGGCAAGCATACCTCCCACCCTAAAAAAACAGATTATTAACAAGTGTTAATATAATTTATGGGTCTAAATGATCTTTTTTTTTTCTGCAGTTTTAATATAGGGTTATGGTTCATATTTTGTTTAAGAGCGAGTCGTCGACTTTGTGTCCATTTATTTACTGTTTTTTTATATTTATGGTATTGTTGCCACAATGCACGACCAAGGTATCGCTTATCCTCCACTTCTTTTTCTTAATTTTTCTTGACTAATTTGATTGGTTGGTTAAGTTTATTGTTGAACCTTTGGTTCGCTTTTGAGACTTTAATTAACTATCATTATCGATTTAATACCAAATAATGCAGGAATATAATCAATTAAATTGCTCAAAACACTTGATAATTTAAAGTCTCATTTTTTTAATGGTAAATTTGGATCACTGACGGGACATTACACCACCCACCCGATCATCTCTAATTCCCATTAGGAGGAAACTCACCATAGGTGAAAAAATCATCTGGCCCAGCCTGTAACCCACATTTATTTATTTTTTTATTACAAGTGGGACTTGACACCCACCCGATCATCTCTAATCCCTTAGGAGGAAACTCACCATAGGTGAAAAAATGCTCTGGCCCAGCCTGTAACCCCCATTTTTTTATTTTTTTATTACAAGTAGGACTTGAACCCAAAACCTCCCATTTATAATGGTTTTGAGTACCTCCTCTAACCAATTGAACTAGAGATCATTGATGAAAACAGAAACTTTAGAAACTCTAGGCTCTACCGCTTCTATGCAAGAAAATCCAGTCAAACTTACAAAATTAATTAACGAATTTTAATCCAAGTCCCTAAACGTATTTAAAGAGTTTCTATAAATAAAGAAGAAATTAAAATTCAAACTACATTTTAGATAAAGTTGACCCAAGTGGTAGTCTAAGTTCAAACTTGACTTAATGAGAATTTTTTTAAAGTGGTGGGTCTCTCCTTTGATGGTGTTTCTGAGTGAGTCAAACCTAGAGTGTCAAATCCAGTATGAACGGTTGCAATCCGTATTAGAAAGACTTACTCAGATATTTGATATTTGGGTAGTTCCAAACGCGTTAAGAAAGAAAAAGATAAAGTTGACCCATACATTCAATCCAATCAACAACCATCATGCGACTTTTAATCTTCAAGTGAATCTGTACTCGAATGGTTTGGGTTTCTCGCTTAAACCGGCATCATTTTTTGAGTTTTATGACTCAATTAACACATATTTTATACTAGGTTTGTTACCCGTGGGGCACCCGGGGCATATTTAGTGAAGTATTGAGAGGTGAATATTGTTGGCGCGGTTGTAGTAGACTTATTTTTGAAGTTAATGTTGTGAATATATGATATTTTGATGGAATATTTATTTGTAATATAAAATGGATATAACTAAAAGTATAGATGTAAATAGGTTTATTGAGTTATTTTCGGTGAACATTTCGTACTATATTTATAGTTAGTACATGGTTGAAGAACATGTAATATTTACAAATCCCTTTACACTTCCTTACATACCACGTTAGTCGTATTTGTAATGGTTCCTTCTTTGTCTAATATTAACAGCTTTAGACCTTCTCTGCTTAACTCTTGATACAATTCACCGTGTGACAATACATGTTTCCTAATAAATAAACCAACATTTGCCATTGGAAACATACAGCTAGCGGAAATTGCCTTCTTTTGAATTTGAAGGAATTTTATTGTCTGAAGGTTTTAAGTTAAGCCTCGAAATGAAAGTCCTATATCCAATATTAGTGTTTGATATTATCGTCACCTCGATTACAAGCTTTCTCAATGTCGCCTCGGATACACGATTTCTCAATAATACGAAATCATCAAATGATAGGTGGCACCAACACACCAATACTTCAAGTGTCTATAATCAAAGTATGTAAGATTTGTAGAATTATGACCCAACCTAAACAAACCCCACTAACACAAATTATCAATATGCGACAAAGTTGCAAAGACCCATAAATAGATAAGATGAAATGCTAACTTTAGAGTTGAAAACACACATGCATAATGTAAAAAGGTATCAAAAGTGACATTATTGAAGCTTCAAATAAGGTGTCCAAATTAGTTCTGGGCGGCGTGAGAAAACAGAAAACAAACATATAAAAAGACGACATCAAAAACTAAACGAATTGCTTCATTAAAAAAGTGCAAAAAATAATTTCTCCTTTTTTGAGGTCAAGAGGTGCAGCGTGCCATTATTTGATAAGTAGCATGCTCTACCAAGTTATCCGCGCAAGGTTTTGATGTCAATTGTGCCGATGATGCTCAAATGAAGTAAACTTTGTTTAAGCTACGTTTCACCAAGCCGTGCCCAACAGATTGTATAGATTCCTTCACATTTGGCGGTTGCATAGTGGCAATACTCTCTTCGAGAGTTGAGATTGGTGTAGTTTCTCCAAGAGCAAAGGATCCATCCACCTTATTTTCAACAACAAATCACAAAATGGGAAGAAATTTTGTTAGTGACAAGAATGTCAAAAAATGAATAAATTACACTTTCAGGAATGGAAATTAATGAACAAAGTTGCTGATCCTTGGTTTAATGAGTTATTATCAATTTTCTACAAACAGAATATTAACCGAGCTCAACTTACATTAAGAAGTGAATTTAGTTGACATAACAATTACTCAATGTGGAAGTTAAGATTCAATAGTTTGTATTTGTAAGTAGGAAAGATATGTGGTACTGATGATAAATGAATGGAATTTAAGTGAAACCTCATATCTTAGTGTATTTGAGTCATAAATCAGTTGTTCTTTAAAACACACGAAACTGATGATAAATGAATGGAATTTAAGTGAAACCTCATATCTTAGTGTATTTGAATCATAAATCAATTGTTCTTTAAAACACACGAAACTAATGACAAAACTGATTAGATACATATTGAAAGTTTTCCCCTTCTTATTGTGTTGAAGTTGATTGTATAAAAAATGTATTTAAAACATAAACCAATCGTTCTTTAAAGCACATGAAACCAATGACAAAATTGATTAGATAAACTTAGAACAGAGGAGAGTGATACTGTGACGGATTTTTGCAAAATCAGTTCCAAAAGTTCATTCCTGGTTAAACATTATCTTAGAAGACCATTATGGATAACTAAAAGCTAAGAGCTTACTTGGTAAGAAATCAATTGTAATGAATAGTCATGTAACTCAACGCTCACCTGTTCGGTCTAGAGCCTCGTTTCTAACTCGGATATAACAAATGGGTCATGACTAATCCTATAAAACACCATAGTTGACACAGTAGGGCTACAGAAATTCGTTAAACCGCCTATTAATTATTTACCAAAATGTAAACAATATATTCTTTCCGTGATAAGCCTACTTACAATTATTAACAAGAAACAATGACTTTCATCCAACGTGAAGTTACTATAACAATTATCAAGATTTCTACAAGTCTAAAAGTTTTGGTATGTTGATGATATAATCCAAGAGTTTTTCTACAGCTTCTATCATATTTTCTTTTCAGTTTGTTACATTGTCCGATTAGGAACTCATGCTCCATTTACCATAAAACTAAGCAAAATTAGTATAATACACATATATGATCAAGTACTCTCTCCATAATAGTTAATTACAACAAAATCAAGCTGCAAACACAAACACACAGACACACGAAGTAGATAGCACTACCATTAAGCATGAACCTAATTAACCACAAGCATTTCTTGTAATGGCTACAAACCGAAACCAAATTGATCATTCTTGATAGTCTCATTTTGACCCGTATCTAATTGTGTGAATACCGGTTCCAACCTGAACCAAACTGACCATCACAAGTACAACTCCTCTTTTACCAATTATATTACTTCCAAATATAGGAATTGGGTTTGATGTATCCATCTCTTACAAACACAATGGCGTTTACTCAATCTACAAGCCAACCATTTTAGAATAACTACATGGTAAGGCATGTAGATCTCAAAAAGGAAGTGAAAACCCACAAATAAAATTTATCAAACAGGTGATAGGATATGTTCATTCATCATAGAAACCATTGTTAGCATCACTATCAAGTAATTCATAACTATGGTGGAGAACACAATTTAAACGAACTAATTCCATTCACCAGAAAGTCAATCCGAGTTGCATCATAATCTAAACTGGAAACTATGGAATCAAACAACGCAAATCGCAGAACATAGAAACTCAAAATAATTACTAAGATCTATACAACCAAAATGAATTACCAGCAAAATCAAATGAAATATTGAAAATTATAATTCTTAATCAACGACTTAAAATGTTGAAAACTTACATTTTGTGCTGAAATGGGCATTGCTAATTAAGCGATATACCAACTGCACCCCAGTAGATCACTATGAACCCTTAATTGGTTAATCAAAAATTGCTTGACCAATTTACCACCATCTTCAATTACTGAATCACTGGTTGGAATAGCAATCAAAGACCCATCCTTCGTACCATACTGTAAAAATTTGTTAACAAAAAAGATTTAATCATGTGAAGGGATAACATTATACCATAACTAACATTTTGGAATCCCAATGCGCTCAATAACATTCAAAGAAGGGGATGAAGAATAACCATCACAAGAATTGTTAAAATCAAACCATGGTTTAACAGAGAAAACATACATGTAGAGAGAGTCCTTGAATCTTGATGGTCGTGAATAGAATTAGAGAAAACAATCAGAAGAATAGGGCTACAGAAATTCGTTGAACCGGAGTACGAAACGAACAGAAGAGATGAAGAGTGTTGTTGATTCCATTCAACTGGGGAGATTTAACTCCAAATTTAACCTGATTGAAGCCAGAAAGTGAAACGGGTGGATTTAATTGGAACATCGACGGATTGAATGATACTTCGAGATAAAAGTGAAGGTACATTCAATTCTGAAACCGAAGTTTGAATGCGACCTTCAGATTCTGCAATTAGGTTTCAATACGCCGTTGAGATCCCAATGGAAGATGAGCCGATCGATTAATTAGGGTATTCGGTGGGAGGGATGAAGGGCGCCAAAAGCAACAGGGAAATAGCTTAAGAAAGTGACACGTGGTGAGTGAGATCTTCACTTATTAAAGTAGGAGATTTATATTTAACATATATTAACATATATAACAATAGTAAAAAGAATGGCTATAAAATGACCAAATAGCCGTTTCATAACGATAAAATAGCGGTCAAGTTATAGCCCAAATGGCTATAACCAGGGCCGTTTCTAAGAACGTAAAAAAAAATTAGGTCCGACAAAGGAAAAAAAAGTACACCTATATTTTAATATCCATAATCAAGTACAGAAAGCCAAAAATACGAAGGAAATCATCTTTGCAACAAAAGTATTGCTCTTACAAAATAAATGGACTCGACTATTAATGAATAGTGGGCCTAGACTAGTATATATATATATATATACTAGTTTTTGATTCCCGTGCAACGCACGGGTGGATCTAAAAAAAATAAATCCAAAATTTAATATTTTATAATAAATGTAATCCGATAATTGAAATTAAATAAAAAAATTAACATTCGACAATGTAAAAAAGTTACAAACTCTATTATATGTTAAAAAAAAATATAATACAAAAGTAGATGATATTCAAAAAATCATATAAGAGTTCTTTACATTAATCATTTTGAATATAGATACTTTTATACAATGTACTAAAACAATAATTGATACAGGACATCTAAAAAATAATACGGGATGCATTGGATCATACACAAAAATAGGGTTGAATCTGATGTCCTTTAACCTTTTTTTCTTGTCTTGTGATTCGTCTTTAATCTCTATGAAAATCAAATTCTTTATTGTATCTCCAAGCTAATGTCAGAAGATAAGAATAAACTACATTACATGCAAGATATGTACTTTATTTAATTATTAAGTTCAAATGTCCTCAAACACAATAAACTAACAACCATAAGCTGTCCACACTTAATCAACCTCATAAAATAAAGAAATTAAAAAGCAGTTATTACATTCATACCTTTCATGGATAGGGTTGGAGCGGTGAAGGTCAGCAACTGCGTACATAGTCAATTAGGTGATTCATATGAAAGCTTGCATTTCTTTGTGTAGGCGATAATTTTCCTTCACCTTCCCCTCTTTATCAGTCAATTAATTTTCCTAATAACTACAACAAAGAACAGTAAATAACATAAAAAATATGCTTGCAAAAGCTTAAAATAAGATAAAGTCACAAACATAGATTATGAGCCTCCATGATACAAACAATGATCAGTGCTAAAGTATTCGTACAGAACTTGATTATTATACTGAATAACAAATGAAAGAGATATGACAATGAAAAAAATCTAGTAGGGTAGGTTTTCCATCCTAATCCAAAGCTCCAACACCATAATCCAAAGTCCTAAAGCATGAAGAATCTAATTTGAGTTAAAAGTGGTTACCACACTATCTTTCATAACTAAGAGGTTAAAATTTCAAATTAGAACGCTAAGACCCCCACATAACACCCATACACCTACATTGCATACAAACAATATGTTCTTTCAAAAAAACTTTCCCTGTGATGAAATATAATAATAGACAAACAATATATTCTTCAAAAAAAATAATAAACATTTTACATAGAGATCAAAATAGAAATACATAACACCTAAATATCTCAAAATTAAAGAAACTAAAAAAGAATGAAAAACAAACCTATTTAGAGAATTCGGTAGAGCACTTTTATTTAAAGGTCTATTTATATGAGATATTCGACCAAAGATGTGCAAAAGAGAAGGTCGTTTACCTGGGTCAGTTTACCTGCACAAATCAGATTTAGTAGTGTAATAATATTCACATAAAAAAAGTTTATCTAAAATGTGGTTAAAGACCAGCAAAGTCATAACTGATGCATACTACCCCCTAACTGTTAATTCAACCTGAACAGTGCAAACAACAAAACTTGTTTGATGTTTTAACCTGAATGTTTTTTGATCCGTTGCCCACCTGCCCATCTAGGTAGCGTGACTATTAAATATGCAAGTAATTGGCTAAACATACCTCATGACTTTTCCCTGCACCAACAGTAGTCTCACTATATCCATCATTTTTACTACACAAATCAGATTTAGTAATATATTAAAATTTACATAAAAAAGGTTCTAGCATGTCCATTTCCCTGTTCACAGGAAAGAATTAACAAAAAAGGGATTTATGCACTTACTTTCCTTCTAATTCACCAGCTTCATCGGCTGTGACAAAAAACGGAGAATTTGCAAAAACCTCCTGTGAAACAAATGTAGATAGAAGTAATTATCAACGCACCTGTCATGTGGATATTGTTCCTTTTTTCATCTTTAGATATAAAACACAAAAGCATCCATACCCGATGAAGTTAAGAAATATTTCTAACTCAGAGACATATAGTTGAACTGCTTCTTCCAAGATGGATATCTGATTCTTTTGCCTGCTTAGTAGAAATTTCCAAAACGATAACAAAATCACGTATATGTTATAAAACTAACCGTCACTGCTTGCATCAGGAAGAAAAAATACAAACAACTTATTCAATACTCATAGTTTGATATCATTAAATCATGATCACATACAAAAGGTGACAAATATCAGTTTTTCTCATTATGTTTTAATGCCTCTTCCTAAAATTTTGTATGCATCTGTTGCTATGCAAATATGTGTTTCATACTGATTTTCAAACCAAGTCACGATGCATCTAGATCAAAAAATAAACTTAAAAAATGAAATTTTTCAGAAATCATACATATATGATGCATATAAAAATTTTGCTACCAATTTCACCTCCTAAACTCGATGCACATCTAAAAAGGTCTTAACTTTAAACTTCAACTCTATTTAGATATAAGGTAGTATTTCCCATAGCTTATTACATAAACCACTCTTATGTTGCTGAAAAAAGAAGCTGCATACATTAAAAGTAATAACCACAAATGGGTGTTACCAAGTAAACAAAGTATACATGTATCCCTTTCACCTAACAGACATAGTTAAAGTTGCTCACCAACAAATCCAAGACAAAAATTATATCACATGATGATGACTAAAAAATACAGCAAGGCGATATAACGTTTAACAAATCTGATGATGACTAAAAATCCTTTTATTTAATCAATCAGTACATGAACCATATCAGTTGTCATGAACAGACAATATATTTGTATTGATACAAAATCCTCTTCTTCGAGAACGAACCATAATAACCAAATATTTGAATTGGTAACTGAAAATGTATCATTTTATTGCAATAATCAGTTTAGAAACAATTCAAAGACCCAATAAGATCAAAACCATCAAAAAACAGTGAATCACAAAGTTGAATGAAGAATAAGACGAACACTAACATGAAATCTTCAACGCAAAAAATAAATAAGGAAACATCAAATGGCATGTAGGGTTCTGTTACATCACAATTCTTTAATAATCTGTGAGAATCATACATAGACGAATACTCAATTTTACAGATGCAGAAGATCGATTTTAGGGTTTTTATATTTTAGGGTTATGTAAACCGAATCAAAATAAAACAATGTTTTTAGCTTCTAGGTAATTTATCCATGTTTCGTGACAGATTATGGTTTGAAGATGAAATCATATATGAGAATCGATTTCGATTTCTCCAATCGAAGTCGTGATTCCCTTATATTTTAAACAGAAATAATATTTAGCGCAAATCAAAATCTTTTTTTTTACCACCAAGTTAGGTTTTAGTTTTCAAATGTTCATACGATTTCTAAAAATGTTCTATAGGGTTCAAATCGCAAATCAGAACACAAACAGATGATTTAAAACATAGAAGAACACAAATCTGGTTTAGAAAAACGGATGTCTTGCAATCGATAAAATATTAGATCTTACCTTGATTCAAAGAAATTGAGGTCGAGATCGATGGAGGCGATATTTGGGATCAACAGAGTGGGGCGAAGACTTCGAACAAACCAGAGTAGAATGAAATTGGGAATTAGGGTTTTTGTATATAAGCCACAAAGAAACATCGGTCGGGTTTTTAGTTAGGATCCACGTTAATTGAAGGCGAGATCCGTTTTTCATTTGGTAGAGAATCATTTGAGCGGGAAAATGATTTTAAGGATTGTTGTGGTGATGCCATGTGGCATCCAATCTTTTTATATATATATTATATAGATAGATAATGAACTTGTAAAAAAAAAATCTGGTACCCCTAAATTCATTGGGCCCGGCACAATTGAGCCTCCTGCGCCACTTCAGGGCCGGCCCTGGCTATAACCAGTTATAACCCAAAGGGTTATAACCGGTTGTTCAAACTCGTAAATAACCGCTTACCGTTCTAAAATTCTCAAACTTGGCTACACTCAAAGTTTCAATCCAAACCGGCTCAGGTTTTACTCAAACCGGTTCGTCTTATATCAGTTCTGCTCCGGTTTATAAACCAATTTCGATTCCGGATTCATCCAGTTTTAACCCCAACATAACCAACGACTCTGAAGTCTCAACTACCACTAGGCAGTTGGTACAAATATGGCCCAAGTTCAATGTTCAATGGACCCAGCCCACGAATCTATCTAAAGTAACAGGAGTTGTAAAAGTGGTTAACTTAACTGACGGCTCTGACCACCGGGCCCAGTGGCACCACACCCCTGACTCAATCAAGAAAGCTAGCCAGCCAGCCAGCCACCATGGGTCACCTCACCTCACCACCGTCCTTAAAAAACCAATCCCAACAAGCACAAACAACAACATTGGAAACCCAAAACCCCAGCAACGCGGGAAAGAGAGCCGTTGCCAATTATTGGCGCCAAGTTTTTCTTGGTAGGCTGCCCGTCATTTACGGGCAAAAAAGCATCCTAAGCAAACAGTATCTACCTATCTAGGTTTCATTTCTGAATATATATAAATAAATCACAATCCCAATTTCTCCCTCTCTCTCTCTCTCTCTCTAATTATCTTTAATTTACCGCCTCCATTTCAAAGCTAGCTAGCTACCCCTCTTCTTGTTCTTGAAGCATATATTCCAAGATTCCATTTCCTCACCTAAAGTTGGATTTTTGATCTGGGTTCTCGTTCAAAAAGCGATCTTTTTCAGGTTTTTGATATGGGTTTTGGGGAATCTTTAGAAGGGAATAAGAAATGGGTGATTGCAGGAATCACCATGAGAGCTCCATTGAAGTCTTTATCCACAAGAAAGACGAAGGAAGATGATGACAACAACTCCAACTCCGGCAACACTACTCCGACGTCAAAGGATTCGAGAATACCGGAAGCTTTGCCGTGTCCGCCGCCGCCGAGGAAACGCCGGCCGGTGTCCACGTGTAACAACAAGGCGAACATGGAGTTTTTTACCTCACCGGATTTGGATTCCTTGTTTGAAATCTTCTCAAAACCAAATTAAGTTTGGCATATTTTTAGGGATTTTTTTTTTCTAGTACTTCAAGTTTCGTTAGCTTAATTAGATTTTGATTAGAGTTTGTTTTAGAATAATGTACAAATATAGTAGTATAGTGTAGGATTCTTGATTAGGTTTTGGGTTTAATGAGATAATCCTTTTGTTATGGGTTGTTTGAAGTGTGGTATTTATGTTTTGTTGGTGTTCTTGAAACCTCCTAAATGTTTTAAACCAAAAGGGCAAATGGGTGTTTGTCCTTAGGGTTAAAACTTAAAAGAGCCATATTTGTGGCCAAGTTTGATGTTTTGTGCTTGTATGTTTGGAAACTTTGCAATAGGGTTTATCACCCTTTGTTTTGGATGATATTGTTTTCTTGTTCTTGCTAATTTTATAAAAAGATTGCCTCTTTTCTTGTTTTTTTTATTTAATTTTGGAAATACACTTCTATTAATCTCATGTAAACTATTGAACTTGAAACTATTTCTTCCCAAGAGGATATGATACAATGATTGAAGTTTTGATTAAAAGATTATAGGTTTTGAACCCTTAAAGTATAAGTTGTGATGTGTTAATGTTGAAGGGGAAAAAACTAGAAGATTGAATCTTGAATGTTATTGGTTGAAGAATATAAATAAAAAAGGATTCTTGAAGAGGTTTGATGATTTGCATAAGGCCGGGTTTACATGGGAGTTGTGGTTACGTGTGGAATGATGTCATGCTAGTTTGAAGTTGGTGAGAATGGGAGTAATGAGGAAAATGAAGAGGAAGACAGTCAACACACGTGTTTTAGTTTTTTATTATTTAGCAAAGCCAAATATATGACGCCCCCAAACAAAGAACAATACAGTGACAAAGAACAGCAAGGGACTGTTGGCCCAAAAACAAAACAACCGGTACGTGTTTTATTACATAGATGTGGTTAATATTTTCTGAACGATAAATTTAGATTACTAACAGGCCAATAGCACCGTCCAACTCAACGTAGGTGAGAAAATTCTTTATCTCAACCTGATTTTTTATTTTTTTTTTTTGTCACAGGTGTGACTTGAACCAAATAATTATCGTTTTAATGTGTTTGGTACCTCACCGTAATCACTTGAGCTAAGAATCATATGTGTGATTAACTTTTTTAACATAAATTTTATTCTCCGTAACATGATTAACGTTTGCACTCAAGACCTTCAACTAAAAAAATAAAAATCTCTACAAATATGCTATTCAACAAAATATTTGTGTGCTTAAATTTTGGCTAATGCATATTAAAACTTCTATTTATTTAAAAAAGCTAAAAAAACTCTCATGTATGTGCTCTCAACCAGACTAATTCCTTGTGTGTTTACCTTATATTATAGGGTAATGCTTATGAAAAACTATTTTTATTAAGAAACTAAAAAACTCTTATACTGTATATATATGTAATGTTTGGTTTTTTATAAAATATTAAATTTATTTTTGTTTTCTTTTGTTTTTCATATATTATAATAAGTAAAATGATAAAATAGTAAGAGTAAATTGCACCGGAGATCCCTGAACTTTGCAAAAATCTCATATTGAGTGTCTGAACTTTCGAAAGTGCAGGGGAAATCCTCAAGGTTTCACTTTTATCTCACGTGGGGTCCCTAGGTCTAACACCAAAGATTTACTTTTATCTCACCTGGGATCCCTAGGTCTAACACCAAGGGACCTCAGGTGAGATAAAAGTGAAACCTTGAGGGACTTCCCCTGCACTTTCGAAAGTTTAGGGACTCAATATGAGATTTTTGCAAAGTTCAGAGACCTCCGGTGCAATTTACTCAAATAGTAAAAACATAATGTTCTTTTTGCATAACCTTTTTAGGCTTGTTATGTTAATTTGTTTGAAAACAGAGTATTTCTTTTTATAATGTTGTATTAAATTTATTTTTTCTGGATATTTTGTAAACTTTTTTTTTTATATAGTTTTACTATATTATGTGGTTATTTGCTATTTTGTTCATTACATTATTAATTAAGTTGTTAATTGTATTATTTGTCATTTTATATTTGATTGATTATCTGCTACAAGATATATATATCGTTTTTAAAGTATAAAAACTCGTAGAGAACAACTGGATATTATACATTTTCTTATAATATTTTTTTATTATTTATTTTTCTAGTGAATTTTATACAGTTCTTTATTTAATCCGATCCGACCCGACCTGAAAAAAATATAAAATAAAGGATAGACATCCAAAGATAAAAAAAAATTCAACACCATAAAAAATTCCTAGTTCCACCCCTTCTGTTATCTAATCTTGCTCAACCCAGTTTCATTTTCACTTATTTATTCTTCCATTATCTTCACCAATTCTGTATGCCCTGGGAGGGTGTTTGCTTCACCATTCTATGATTTTATCTTTATTGTATAAACTATATTGTTTTTTTTTCTCACCAGTACATAATTTATATACACTAATGATACATTTCAAGGAAATAATGATCTGTCAGAAAGAAAATAAGAATTATGCAGTAAAAGAAGGAATAGCAGAGATAATTGAGAAGTCTAGAGAATCCAATGTGTGATTTTTGTTTTCAGAGCCCATTCTCCCCTCTTTGTTCCTACTTGTGTAGAAACCGATATATATATGATTTTTGGGTTATTAGATTTAAATAATCCTAACTATTTTCCAACTAATTAGGATTGTATGAAGCCAATAACCTTTTTTTGGGAGTGTTATTGACCAAAAATTGATAGTTAAAATTATTTGAAGTGAATAACTTTTTTTTTAATTAAACTGTTATGTTTTTTTATAATTGGAGTTATTTAACTAGTAAAACACTAATATACTGGTGCTTACCGAATGATTTGAACTTTTGACCTTCAAAGGTGAAACAACAATTACACACCACAATACTATTAGACTAAATGTTTATTGGTAATTAGTGTTATGATTAAGTGTATCTTTATAACCAAACCTTGATTATAGTCTTAATTATGAATGTTTGATTAACCGAATTACCGAAACCAAACCATATGTTTTCTATATATTTTCATATAGTTCTATTTGTTTCTCAGATCTTTTCATGTATTTCCTTTTCTTTCATAAATAACATATTTTAATATAGTTATTTTGTGTGTGAGAAATAGATAAATTAAACAGAAAATGATATGGATAAGTTGTGTTAAATCCTCATATTACTCCTAGTCCTAGACAAAGGTTCATTGGGAACTAAAAAAGTGAACCATTAGAGTGGTTCAATCAAACTTTGATTTTTTTTTGGAACGGCGATTAAATTAAAAACAGGAGAACACTAGCAAGACGCTAGAGATCCCAAGAACAAAATAACATTACAAACGAAAAGAGGACCAGTCATACCAACTAATAGACCGGTCTTTATAACGATTACAAAACCAAACATAACTCCATTTCTTAATTTCCATAACCACCCGGATAATAGGTGGCGGACGTTGATTGAAAATCACCAAGTTTCTTTCTATCCATAAACACCAACAACCAGAAAACATAATGATTCTAATGGCCTTTCTTTTCCAATCAGGGGAAGACACCGTTGTGTGAACATTCAAAAGGTCCAGAACCGAGAAGGCAAAGAGGAGGGGAAGACCACACCAATTAGCAACCGATTGCCAAACCATATCCGAGAAAGCACACCCCGTCAACAAGTGATTAGCGTTTTCCACTCCGTCATTACAAAGCCCGCAAATGACGTTATTTACCTGCACGTTACGGTATCTCAGCCCCTCCTTCGTGGCTAATCTATCCAGACAAGCTCTCCAAACATGAAGGTTCACTTTAATGGGAACCTCTTGGCACCACTCAAACCGGAACTCCCACACACCAGAAATCGAATTCGAGACCAGCTTTTTGAGGCTGTTCACCGAAAAATAGCCACAACTTTTGATTGAATTCGATCATTCTTGACTT